>BLKR01005461.1:0-80326 GCA_011170035.1 Teleogryllus occipitalis
AATTCATATTGTACTCACATGCATGGCGCTTCTTTTAAATTGTGCTTTCAGGGATTCAATAGTTCAGTTCCGTAATTAATTATTGGATACAAACTTTATAAATATTTTTTTTCTACTCTTTTCGCTGCAGCATTACAATACTTTCTCCATACTACGAAAGTAGTATACGAGAAAGTAAAATGTTTTATAAACAACTACCTAAAGCTCGCAGATTCGTGAACTGCAATGCCAGTATGGATGAGTACGCGTTTGCAGATGCGGATTTCCGAACATGCAGGTGCGCGTCTCGAGCGTCACGAATCAAAGGAGTCTAAAAATTCAGCTCTAATTTTTTAAAAACATTTTCCCATGATGAAATTGGCTTCTAATATAACTGTATTCCCTAATTCCCTTTATGTATCTAGGGCGTGAAGTAGATGTTTTTGCCTCGAGGGCGACTTCCAGTGATTGATTGATTGATTGATTTTCCGTGTTTCGGGCGCGTCAATTGCTTTGGTCATTAGTCCCGTAAGTGTAGAGCATGTTCTTTTCTCGAGAGATGGCGGTGATCTTCCCCGCTGGATGGCGAGATCCGGCGCCGACCTACCGTCGGCTAGCGGTGTTTCCCTCAACCAGATATCTCCAACCAGCGGCTCGCGGCTCGCCACCAGCAAGCTCCCGACCGGTCTCCCGAAATATGTGGTAGTGTAGCGCATGTTAGTGTAAGTGTGTGTGTGTGTGTAAGGGGAGAGGATAGGACAAGGAAGAGTAAGGAAAGATCGCGCGCGGTCCGTGGCCCGTTTGTTGAGGTAGTGCTCCGGCATTCGCCTGGCATTGATCGGAGAAACCTCGGTAAACTTCCGATTAGAGCAGCTCCAGACGACAACTGAATTCGACCTCACTGAAAATGAAAAGCTAGAGTCGAAAATCCTGCCGCCATCAGGACTCGAACCTAGGACCTCCCGGTCAGAGGCGCTGCAGTGACAGTTGATGCACTGAGCCACCGCTCCCGGTGGGAACTTCCAAACTCGTGGGCCTCTGATCCAAAGGGTTCGAAGTCGCCTGGGGGAAAACTTTTAGTATTATCCGCGTACATTTTCTTGAGGCCTTGCTTCCCTTGTTGCGAAAGGAGTGGGGAGTTTGGTTGTTTTCACAAAAGGAATTTTATAACAAAGTATTATTTTCTTTTTCGATGCATCGAAAATCACGGGAGCGAACATTTATGGTTATCACAATTTGTTTACAACGCTCATAGCCATCATTTATTCTTAATACAACTAATGTTGACAAAAGAATGGGGCAGGTATTCCGGGGTTCAAAAAAGCGCCTACAATAACGTCCATGCTACATACAAAACTTAATGGTTTACTAGTTCGTTGCTAAATCAAACGAAATTCAAAACATTTTATAATTTTTCGTATCTACAGTGAAAAGACGCATTATAATCGTCATTTGTCAAAATGACGTCAGATAAACAAAATAAGCAACTTAAAAAGAAATTATCCTCAAATATAAAGATTACTGCCCAGTTTACATAGAAATCCAGGAAAAGGAACAAGGAACTGAACTCGCAGAGCACATCCCTGATACTACCCACAAATACATCGTACCCTAAAACATCGGTACAAATTCAGCAGAATCCTATGCCTTTCTGTCTGCATTAACAGTTACTGAAAAGTTATCTTCCTTTAAAACCATTCTATTCACAAATCCTTAAAAGTCCTACAGCAATCCTGCAACAAAATCTCCAATACTGAAATGACTAAAATGATTCAAGAACAATACTACCACATCAAATCTGCTGGAATCTGGAAGACGTGTTATTGTTGCTTGGTTTCCACGTCAACTTCAAATTCCATAACAGGGAAAAAATTCTACAACCTTAATAGACCTATGAAAGGAAAATAATATTCATAACATCATGCATACTACCTTTGATAATTTGAGAAAATAGAAAAATGTATGACACATGGTACAGAACGTGGAAAGAATGCAAAGCAAGTCAACTCCACAAGCAAATGAGTAACTTTTAACATATAAAAACTTTTAAGAAGCTCAACTTATGAGGATAAATCGCACTGTCCGGAATAAGATTAGACCACACAAAATGTTTGACAAAATTAATGTTCCCCGATCGATCTAACCCGACTCAACCTTACGATTTTGAAGATTTTTTTAAAAAAAATGGTGTGTTATTTCTTTAAATTTTATATATTTATAGAATGAACACTAATATAGATGGCATGGGTTTTCACTGGTAACTCTGAATTTTCGAAAATTTCAAACGTTTCAATTGCGTTTTCTACAACTACCTGATTGAAGTTAGAGATTTTTCTTCAAATTAAATATGTTATCCATAATAAGTTCTTTAATTAGTGTCATAAACATTTGAAAAAAAAGTCGTTTTCACTTTATTGTAACTGAAATACGAGCAATATTAAAAACAACATTTTCTCAAAAACAGCTTCATTTTTTTTGCATTTAACTTTCTGTAAGGATTATGCTAAATGCACTGAATAATGTGACATGAATGCTACATGATTAATTCTGCTGGATTTCCAAAAACCACAATTTAGAGAAAATAAGTATTCAAAAAAATGTTTATTTTTAAAATATCTCCAGAGTCGTTAATATTTACATTATGGACGTGTTTTATACACGATTACGTGTATTATTCAAATGTTTCTTATGAAGTTTGTCCAAATTCATTTTTTTGTGAAATTTCCTTTCTACATGATTGTAGAAACTTCCCAACAAAATTTCCCAGTACACATATTACATGAAAGTAAACTGAACTACTGTGTTATTAATTGATACTTACTGTAAATATTATGTTCTATAAGAATTTCTGTAGAGTTAGTTAATTTGGAAAAAATTATTCCTTGGTGAGTGCGATTGTGGATACATTGCTCAATTAATTTTGATTGGGTGCCAAGGACATTCAAAAACAGTTTTAATGTTATAAAACACATTAATTGTCGAGTATAAATCATAAAATAAGTTCCTTAATTGGTTTGCTTATTTGGTTTTTATTAGTTTAATCTAATTACTACATTTCAAAGCTGTAGCATGTTTTCAAATTAGTACGGTCAAGAGATTCGACCTCAAGAGACAGAGGCTTAGGGGAGGTGACTCACGGTAGGTGGACACAGGATGTGGGCTCGAAACCCGCTTAAGATATGTTTGTATTCTTTTGATTTTACTTTCTCGCGCAAGAGCTGCTCAAGAAGTTCAAAGAATGTATTGAAATGCCGGGAAAAAAACTGCGACTTTTCATTAGAAAAACTCTTATTGCTGGGCCATGGTAGAGGGTAGAGTAGAGGTAAGACAAGTGGATAAATCTTCTTCCTGTATGTAGTAAATTACTTCCTCTAACACGTGGTGTAGTCAGAATCCATGATTTATAGGTTTTTGATAGCGAAAAAATTGATTAACGGCAAAACGTCCGTCCGTCTGTGGTCAACTTTAATGCCTAAACATTTCTCTAAAATTGATATTCCCCGATCTGAACGAACTCGAGGCCCTGCGAGTTTGAAATGAATATTTTGATTTTTGGGGGTATTTTACATGAAGCCTCAACATCACTTATTTTCTCAAAAAACGACTCCAGATTTGTTTCTTTAGCTTTTCTTTCTTTTCTCCTCGTACCTATTAAAGGTCGGTATAAAAAGTTGTGCTAGTCCCATTTTTGGCAAACTGCCACCTCTCGGGTTTTTAATTACCCAAGAAAAATTTCTGGTCCGGATGACTCAAGCACTCAATAAACGCTTGATGTGTGCCATCCAAGCGATTGCCGACGTCACGTTATATACACAGTCTAATGTGTGCATAAACTATGACTACGGTCAGAGGATTCGTCTGCCGAATAGGACAATTAAAGAAACAGTTTAGTACCAAAATAGGCAAGAATTCAGCACGTATTATTCTAATAAAAGTTGCATATAATACTCTTTAATTTAAATTGCCAAACTTTCTTCAGAATTTACTTCATCAGTGAATGCACAAAAAATGACGAAATAAGAACATACAAAAACAACGGTACAATAGGCACAGAATTTAAAATCAACAACACAAAAAGAGGATTCTAGATAGTAGTAGATCACTAATTATTCACTGAAATATGAACCCTAATTTACATATACACATAGAATGATTTAAATGGTTGGATTGCTATTTACTGAATCACTATGTAAAACAAATAGTTTTTTGCGATGAATTATTTAAAGATTTAGTTGAACTTATGAACTATAACAAATAACTAGCTTAAAATGTCTACCATTAAAATAAATTTAAAATGTTCCAGAATGTCTTAACCTATTTGGTCTTAATAGGATTTAATATTTCCCATAAAATCAACACGCGGTTGCGACTTTCCGTATCTGTGTTTCGTATGAACACCTACTCGCGACTATCTATCTTCAGCTACTTTTTTAAAAAAATTTGTTGCGTCTACAATTTTGACGCAACGCGTTTCCAGGCCCCTTAAGGGGCGTTGAGGGCTTTGCGCTGGGGAGTAATCCTCCATTAACTCGCGCGCTTGGGGAGTAACACTCAATTAAGTTTTCTGTCATGCCACGTCACGTGTCAGTCAGTTGTCAAGGTAGCATCTTCGCGTACGAGCCTCCTGCTACGCGCTCCTGCGTCACTACACAGCGGCCAGAATGAGGAAGGAATAAGGATAGGGGCAGGGTTTAGGACACTTCACAGGGGTTGGACTAGCCCTTGTGAAGCAGCCAAACTCGTTTTGTCGGAACAAATTTCACATGAGATTCGAGGGGAATCGAACCCGGACCTCAGTGGTGAAAAACTAGCGACTTCGCTACGTGCTACGAGCGCTATGTGCCACTTATTGAAATAATCCTTCCATCTATCGAGCCACTCTAATATATATCCCCTCAAAACACGTAGTCTATTTTAATTCAAACTTCCAACTACTTCATTAATAGAATCTACAATTCGAATTCCATACTACTATTTTAACAATACTAAGCCATCAAACTAATTATAAATTCCCGACTCACTATCATTTCAATAATACCCAGCCTACGCTGAAAATCCGTTCGCACCTCACCAACCACTTACGCTTCATTATCCTTGTTTTAGAGTGTGATTCCTTGAGATTGTCTATGAGATTGTCTTGCTCAGTTCAGGGCAGTACGTCCTACTTGAGTTCTGGAATATGTGTAACTAGTAAATTTTATTCCTTCACATAGCAATTAGTATTAATTACTGATATTAAGTAAATATTGATTAATAAAGCTCCATTGTACTGAAACATCAGTACACGTCCGTTAGTACGTCTGTGAACAGTAGCTGGTAATCAAAATTTTTAAATTCTCGATTGATCTGTCTACGCCAGGAGCCCTTGAATTTGTAACAGATATTTTGTTTCTTTTGGGGAGGGGCGGGGAGTACCTTACATGAAGTCCGGAGTACAAGTATCAAGACTATACTTGGGTTTTTCTAACGTGGCGGCTAAGGGTAGTATCTCCAAGATTCAATTCGGCACGACTTTTTGAGTCATTCTCAGTCCTGCCGCAAGATGTCGCATGATCGCGACCGCATTAAGCAGTGCTGCAGATGAAGATACTCTAGCGGCAGGACTGAGAATGACACAAAAAGTCGTGCCGAATTCCATCTTGGAGATACTACCCTCAGCCGACACGTTATAACGTGGTTTTTCTATAGAAAAACCCAAGTATATGTGACAGCCACGCAACACGAAACGCGAATTCGCATTCCTGGAGAGGGTTTAAAGGCGGCTACACACATTCGTTATTCGGCGAATTCCGAGCAGCTGCTCGCCGAATCCCGAGTAGTGTGGATGAGTTGCTTGCTATTTGCCGAGTGACGAACATTCGGGGTTCACCCTACCCACCGCGTGTCGGTCTTTAGGACACATCAAAGGTAGCGAATATTCGTCTAAAGGCGGCTCCACACATTCGTTATTCGGCGAACCGAGCAACCGCTCGCCGAATCCCGAGTAGTGTGGATGAGTTGCTCTTTTTTTTTTTTAATTTGTTGCGTCTACTTCGACGCAACGCGTCTCCAAGCCCCTTGGGGGGTGTTGAGCGCTTTGCGCTTCTCGGAGTAATCCTCCTATTACTGCGCTTGTTTTTTATGGAGTAATCCTCCGTTAACATTGTCTGTCGCGTCTCGTCGTAGTCGGTTGTCAAGAGGACCGCCAGGTAGCATCTCCGCGTACGCGCCTCCTACCGCGCGCTCCTGCGTCACTACCCAGCGGCCAGAATTATGAAGGAATAAGGATAGGGGTAGGGTTTAGGACACTTCACAGGGGTTGGACTAGCCCTTGTGAAGCAGCCAAACTCGTTTTGTTGGAACAAATTTCACATGAGATTCGACGGGAATCGAACCCGGATCTCAGTGGTGAAAGGCTTGCGACTTTGCAATGAGCCACGAGTTCAACTATTGCTATTTGCCGAATGACGAACATTCGGGGTTCGCACTACACACCGCGTGTCGGTCTTTAGGACACATCAAAGGGAGCGAACATTCGCCGAACACGTCAGCTGCTCGGTATTGAGCGAGCACTAGCTCGCTGCTCGGCGAGTGCCGAATGTGTGGAGCCGTCTTTATACTAGGATTTGGGGAGCGTAGCGCGTGGGGAGCTTGTTTTCACCATGGAATATGGCATGGCTTTTCGCGTCTTTCTCGGTCGTGCAGCCAGATGTCTCACGATCGCGATCGTATCAATCAGTACTTGAGATCAAACGACATCTATCGACACTACCGACAAAGTCGCAAAATGCGGTGCAATATTCCATCGCGGAGACAAGTCCCCCACCCGCCACGTTACAAAAACCCAAGTATAATGAACCGCGAGAAGCCACGCGTCGTGGCGAGAGTGAGCGGCGCAGACTGAGGCGCAGTGCAGCGGCACGTCGCCCACACCAGGGCCTTTCAACGCCTTCGTAACGTGCTGGAGACCATTACAGTTGCGCGCTCTCTTCTAGCGCCCTCTCGCAGGAACTAAAATACGAACTACTGCCAATGACACGTCAAATCTACGTGGCTGGTGCGTGGGGTCTTGCAGGACGCAAGCAGGCGCAATATTACCAAAGATATGCGACGATGTTCGCGGTTTCTTCAGCGGTTTCTTATATGTATATATTATGAATAATTGAACATTTAGAAGATACTTTTCTTATTTCTCACAAATTAGCCAATTTTTATGTGCGTAAGTTGGTGAGCCTAACCTGGACATGTACCCGGCGGCATTAGCGCCTCCTATAGTAGCACGCGACAACTTCGTCTCCGATTTTGATGGAGAGCGATGGAGAGTTCAAAGGCGCCGCTCCACACTGTCTCTTATAGCACGAACGTTCGCGGTCAAGCGTCGGAGGACGGTGCAGGAATGTGAAAAGGAGCCGAGCGTGACGTTCAATGGACATGACTCTGGGTAACTACTGATCGCGCGACTTTTCTTGACGTCTCCCAGCGCGGGGTGCGGGGAGAGGAGACTTCTCCCTACATCACATCTGACGGGAGTTGCCAACTGTAACATTATTAATACTATTCGCGCCTCTTTCACTCTTAATACAACAGGACATTATAGACGATAAAATAGAACAAATAATAACGTAATTAATAGCAACCACAAATGATATTAATTAGATAATGATAATATTGCTTATTAAGGAGATAAGATATTAGTGTACGTACTGAATTTTCATCTTCTGAATAATGTGAATCATCGCTTGAATTCTCTGTAGTATTAATTACAATGTCATTCACTACAATTTCCATTATCCCGTCTTTTTGCCAGTATTCTTTTTCTAGATGTTTTACATGGTTGCAGTAACTTTCCCAGTCCGAAACAGTTACAGCTTCAAAGCCTCTGACTGTTAATTCACGTAGATGCGTAGCTGACATGTCCCCAGATATATTGTGTTCCGTAAAATACCTTTTAGTTTTTGCCCATGCCAGCTCAATTACACATTTAGATTTTAGATTAGATTTATTACTAATTCTGCAAATAAGTTCCAGAACTTGGTGGCAGAATACACTAACTAAACATTACAAAACTTAACAACTATACAAAATTTTACAAATTTTACACACTTTACAAATTAACATAAACATTTCACCGTGCAAGCTTCCATAGCACTCCACTTCACTTCACTTCACATCACTTCATTTCACTTCACCTCGCCTCGTCTCACCTCACCATACTGCCAATCACATTTTAATGTGATTCTGACACACTCTTTTCCCTCAACTTCACATCACTGCACTACACGCCACTGCACATAATAATAATAATAATAATAATAATAATAATAATAATAATAATAATAATAATAATAATAGTAATAGTAATAATAATAATGTTATAATAATAATAATGTTATAATAATAATAATGTTATAATAATAATAATGTTATAATAATAATAATGTTATAATAATAATAGTTATAATATAACATACTTTACATAGGAGGTAATAAGACACATATAAACATCTAGGAATTTAATTTATTTTTAAATTTGCTGACATCATGAGGGAAGGGATCAAAGATTGTCACAGGCAAGCCGTTCCAGTCTCTAATAGTTCGATTCGCGAATGAATATTTCCCAACGTCCGTTTTCTGAATTCTTGTCTGAATTTTGTGCATGTGATCCGCTCTGCCGAAATATGTGGGTTTCCCTAATCGACTTTGAATTTCTTTCCACGGTCGAAAGCCTGTGTACGCTTTATACATAGCATAGAGACGCGATTTCATTCTCCTTGTTTCGAGTGACTCCCATACTTTATTCTGGTACCCCTGAAAGCAAATTTTGAAGCTCTACGCTGAACCTTTTCTAGATTTCTTTGCTGCAAAAGTCTGTATGGGTCCCAACATATCGCGCCATATTCTAATATGGGTCGCACTAATGACATATATGCCAGTTCTTTGGCACTCACTGAACTCTTTTTGAGAATCCGCATAATAAAATGCAAAGACCTCCATGCTTTCCCTACAACGAAATTTACTTGATTTTCCCATGTCAATTTACTGTCTAGCTGAACTCCTAAATATTTGCAAGACGTGACTCGCGGTATAATATTATTATTCAATTTATATGCGGTTTCATTGTAACTTCGACCCCTACCAAACGTGATGGATTTGCTCTTTGAACTATTTATTTCCATGCCGTTTGTATCCGCCCAGATATGTAATTTATCCAAGTCTCGCTGCAAAATATTCTCGTCCTCCTCCGAGTTAACAATTCTATAAATTACGCAGTCATCTGCAAAGAGTCGTACATTAGATACTAAACTTGTCGGTAAATCATTAACGAACGCAAGAAACATGAGTGGGCCGATGACACTCCCTTGTGGAATTCCTGACGTGACGTTTCGCGAAGTTGATAAGTAATTTCCGATTCGGACCTTTTGTGTCCTGTCACGAAGTAGTTCGTTTATCCACGCTACCACTCTAGTGTCTAAACCCGAATCTATTAATTTCTTTACCAGACGATCGTGTGGAACAACATCAAAAGCTTTGGCAAAATCAATTACAATCGCGTCGACCCTACCACCTTCATCAACTACGTCGGCTAGGTCCTGTAAAAGTGATACTAGCTGACTTTCGCACGAAAAACCATTCCTGAAACCGTGTTGACCCTGATAAAGCCATTGCTTGTCCTCCCATTCTTTCCTGATATAGCTAGAAATTAGATGTTCCATAAGCTTGCATACGACTGATGTAAGACTTACCGGTCTATAGTTACTAAGTAATGTCTTGTCGCCACTTTTAAAAATAGGTACGACGAGAGCCAGCTTCTAATCTTCCGGTACGCAAGCGTTGTTTATCGATACATGAAATAACCTAATTAAATATGGTATAATAGCCTCTCCACCTAATTTAATGACGTCCGTGGAAATAGAATCCGGGCCTCGTGATTTCCCTCTCTTCATTAATTTTATTCTTTTCCGCAAAGTATTTACGTTAATATGAAAAAGACTTCTATCTGACAGTGATGGTATCTGAATACAATTTGACTTTTGCTTGAAAACGGAGCTAAAATACGCGTTAAAAGCATTAGCTTTTTCACAATCGTCCGATATTGGCGAATTATTAACCCGAACAACTGGAATCTCATCTTTATTTCCCTTCCTTCTACGAACGTATTTAAAAAATGCCGACCAATTTTTTACTGCCCTCCGCATCAAGAATATGAGTTAAATGATGTTCCTCTGCGATTTTCTTTTCCTTCCTCAAAGCTTTTGAATAATTTCGAAATAATGTCATATGGTTTTCACTACAGTGTCTGTTGCTAAACGCTTCTCTGGTTTTTCTTTTCAACCGTCTGATTTTCGCATTATAATATTCCGAATCGCATTTTGCTTTTAACAATTTACTTGGTACAAATGCCTGCTCGGCATTTACTAGAATATTTTTAAACGCTTCCCATATTTCTTCCATTCCTCCTCCTATACTAAGGAATTCGCCATACCGTTCTCTTAAGTAATTTTGAAACTGCTACATTCGCTTTCTTGTATTCCCTCACTAGAATACCTGTCGCAATATTTTTCCTTGAAATACTTAACTGTAAATCAACTAAAACGGCTTTATGATCACTTATGCCTTCTAAAACGTCACACGACAAAAATAAGTCCTTCGGTCTAATTAGGCAAATGTCCAGAATCGCGTCCTGTCGGGTGGGCCGGTCTACTACCTGCGCTAATCCGCTGTCCCAGACAAGTCTGTTGACTAGTTGTTGTACTTTCCCTTCGCAAACAATCCCTTTCCAATTTGCGTCTGGGAGATTTAGGTCTCCAGCAATGACTACATGACGGCTATTTATATTTTTTGTTCTTTCGTAGAGCGCGCCTAAGATTTCATAACTATTGCCCGGCGGACGATAGCAAGCAATTATTTCTAAGATACTTCCCGAACAAAAAATTTCTACACCCATCATTTCAAATTCTTTATCAACCCAATTTGATTTGATATTAAAACTGTTTTTTACGCAAATAAAAACACCACCGCCTCTGGTTTCGCGATCTCTCCTAAACGTAAGGTAGTCTGAACGAAAAATTTCCGGGTTTGCTACCGCGTCCGAAAGCCAAGATTCAGTTCCTATCACGATATCAGGATCACATGCTTCAATTAAATTCCACAGTTCGGTTTCCTTATTCATGATACTACGACAGTTCACCTGCAACAATCTAGTGAAGCCTCTCCTCACCTGAAAGTCAGTGTTCAGGTCCCATGCATCCTTCCTAGGTTCCTGCGCCGCGGTCACTGCCATCTCCTCCCCCGCAGCAGTCACCCGCGTCGTCTCCGTCACCTCCCCCGCAGCAGTCACACGCGTCGCCTCCATCACCTCCCCCGCAGCAGTCACCAGACGCGTCGTCTCCGTCACCACCCCCGTAACAGTCACACGCGACATCTCCGTCACCTCCCCCGCAGCAGTCACACGCGTAGTCTCCGTCACCTCCCCCGCAGCAGTCACCAAACGCGTCGCTTCCTTTCTCGAAACCATCACTGTACATGGCGCTACTACTACTCCTTCCTCCGGTCACTTTCCAAATAAATGCGACTGTATTACTTGGTCGTGAAGACATCCCAGCTTCCATGCACCTCGGAAGTTGAGATGAAGGCCGTCCCGTCCAAGGTCTTCGTGCCCGAGCCAGTAATTGGGATCAACGAACAGCCCATCAAATTTCTCGCATGCCCACCGCAAGCCACAATTCAAGTCCCGTGTTTTAGTAATGTGGACATCATTCCGGCGCATAACTCCGGAAACAATGACCTTCGCATTTTTAAATTTACTTCTAATGGCATGCCCTAGTTTGACACATTGGTTGATTGTGTCGTAAACTGGTTGCCGTTTCCGCGTATTGGTCCCTACATGAATCAAAACCACCTCTGTTTGTTCATCTGGTTTAGCTTTATGAACTACAGAGGTCATTTGTTCAATATCTACGCCGGGGAAAAAAGATACGTCGGCACCTTTTTTCTTCAAAACGCCGCCGCTGTGTCGCAGCATTGAATCGCCTAGCACTTTCACCTTACTGAACGGAGCATTTGTCTGAAAAGGCTCACTTCTATTTGGACGCACGTTACTCTTCTCTTTCTCAAGTACACTTTTCCCTTCCGTTCCTTTGCTGACGTCTTCTAACTCCCGGATCCTTAACGTCAGTTCTCCAATATGTTTGTGAGCCTGAGCTAAGTCCGCCTCCAGTCTTCGCATTCTCCGCTCGCTCCTTTCGCACTTGGAGCACGACGCCTCTGCCACCTGCACTGCGGGACCAGGATTTTGCTCCACACCACCTATCACGAGGAGTGTGGCCAAAACAGTTGCGCAGAGTAGAGCCACGCCGCCACCTTCCCGCAAGTCGCAATTGTAGGGAGGAAGACGAATGACTGTGTGACCAGCACCTGCAGCCATTTCATCTATTACGAACTATTTTCCCGCCCGTCTTCCATGAAGAACTTCATTTTCACAAGGAAGCGAGACCTCCAATCAACAATGTCTCCACTTTCTAACAATCGAATCGTAATGGTAATCACCAAAATCCGAATCGAATAAATCACAGGGCACAACAATAACAGCGAAAACGCGAGAACAGAATTCATTCGAAAGCAGAGGTAGGCAGCCCTGACAATCTTGCCGTGCCGTTCCGTGTGAGACCAATATTCTGACCAGATCATACCGAGTCGTGCTATGTTGAGCACTAGGGAGTTCAGACGTCAAGAAAAGTCGCGCGACTCGTAAGTGTGCTCGCCTTTGGCGAGACTCCACGAGTTTTGTCGAACGTCAAAACTGAGACCTTTGCCAGAGGCAAAGTCACAACACGCGCTCCATCAAATCTCCTGTGCAATTCTTCAAGGTACAACCGACCGACTATCGTATGGCGGAAGGCATGGACGAGTGAGCGTGACGCCGATGGGGTTGGAGAGGTGTTCGCGAGCCACCTCACAGAGTTCGG
Organism: Teleogryllus occipitalis; assembly: GCA_011170035.1. Taxonomy (NCBI): domain Eukaryota; kingdom Metazoa; phylum Arthropoda; class Insecta; order Orthoptera; family Gryllidae; genus Teleogryllus; species Teleogryllus occipitalis. The sequence continues at coordinate 12,924 of BLKR01005461.1, forward strand.
TGCTCCACGACGGGGTGTATTAAATGCGCACTTTTCTTGAGCCCCGGAATACCTATCCCCACTCCTTTACTAACATTCGTTGAATGCAGAATAAATGATAGGAACGAACATTGTTGACAAAATTTGGTATGATAAATATGCACTCCAGTGTACTAGAAACTATTTTACATCGAAAAACGAGGTACAGTTTAGATATCAGTCCCACAGACAAAATATCAAACCTCCCACTCTTCTCACATCTATCGAAACTAGGGTTCAAGAAAACGTGCGCGGATAATAGCGTTTTTCGAAGAGCGTCTTGTATTTACTGACGCGGTCGACAATGCGCAGTCACCGCCACCGCGAATGGTTGTACTTAACCACATCCTAGACTGTTTCCGTAAGATCATAATTCACCAGCGTCTTTAGCGCCACGCTGATCGATCGGTGCAAGCGAGTCTTGTAAGACACGAGGCGATCGACAGCATGTCGATCCATTTGTATGTGTCCTGCGCGGAAAAGCGATTACACATCTGTTGTTCCAGTGGGCGATTAAATCGATCACCAGCGCTTTTTTAACGCAGTAGGTACACTGCGGTTTTTTTACAGAGCTGCTTCTCAAGGCCACTAAGGGCCCGTCAACACGGTAGCAGTTATGCACGGTTTTTCGCGTCTTTCTCGGTCGTGCCGCTAGGTGTCGCATGCTCGCGACCGTATCAAGCAATGCTGCAGATGAAGCAACTCTAATGGCACGACTGAGAAAGACGCGAAGACCCGTGTCATAATGTCACCGTGGTGACGGGCCTTGAGTGACCTTGAGAGGCAGCTCTGTAAAAACTGCAGTATAGAATAGTGACGAATACCTAGACGTTTCATTAGGTGGGTGAAAGGTGTGTTGAAAAATCCTTTTTCGTGGTGCTCTTGGCGCAGTTCCGACGATAGCGAGAGCAGGTGAGAATGTGTGCAAAGGCCTAAGCGACGCGCACCCGTCTGGCACTCAACGGACTTCGCCCAGGCAGACTTGAGAGTAGGCATCGATAACGGCGAGAATGTTCCATTTGTTAGGTTGAAGCGCGCATACGCGAACACGTCCACTAAATCGGGTTGCTGGAGGCCTTCGAGACTGGTTGAGAACGCAGCGACGGGGATAGTGTCTTAGCACAGGGGCGTTGAGTAGATGATACTGGCACGCACGTCATATATCATTGAGAAGAATGCGTGTTGCGCCCAGTTATTGCCGAATCTGTAGAATTTCGCCATCGTGGGCATCATTACCGGCCGCGCGGGACGTATGGAGCACACAGTAGTGACGGACGGGAGTTGGGTTTATTCCATTAAGACCACCTCAAAATTATCTGCAAACGGTAATGCTAACGGGAACGAAAAGGAAGTTGGAAAGATTTTCCACAACAAGACTGGAAAGTGAACGGGATGGATGGTCAACATTGATCTTAGGCTAGGGACGGATAGCCTCTCGACCAATGAAAGTAAAGCAAATGGCGGCGTTTTCCGGCTAATGGAGCGCGTGACACTGTACTGGAACGGAACTAAGCTAATAGTCCGACATTGATGTTGGAGCTTGGATTAGAGAAGTTACAATTTGAGGTGTATTTCGTTACTCCTTGTTGAATTATTTTAGTTTGTATTAGTACTTGGGTTTAATTCTTTCTTCTAATTAAAACTACGAATTAAAACCCCATTCAAAAAGAGCATTATATTTTTCGTTAGATTACTTTGGAATCGAGATTTTGTTTTGAAAATTTTCGAACTGAAAAGGTGATGTAAACGGAAGATAAACATTTTAAGGAATAACAAGGGTATAAACTATGATCTAAAGTAACAGATATAGTACAAAATACAGTACAGTAAATTTTACGAGTGAATACAAAATGAACTAGCAAGGGGATGCAATACTGAAATTTACTGAAATTTCTGAAAAATATCAATTTTTATATTTTTAATGGATTTGAAAGTGCCAAGTCTCTAGAATTGCCAGTCGTAAGAATTTTTCATGTATCGCCATTTAAATGGCCGCCACGTGGATTTAAATGCCCAGGCGCGTTGCCCGGTTACGCCCCCTTTCCTTTGCATGCAGCCTGGAAACTTAATTTTTTGGCTGGATATTTTTTAATATCGCGGTAAATATTTTTGCCACTTTGAAGTGTATTCTTTGTGGAACATCTGGGCGCGAAGATGCAGTACTGCCAACGTTATTTCGAGTGGAGACGTGTAAACAACGTGACTTCAGCGTGTGTTTCTGGTGTAGTCAGTAGAATTGTGTTTTGTACAATTTGACGTTTGTGTTTGGGTTCGTGTGACAGCGACGAGTTTTTCTCTGATCCTGTTCATCATATTAGCTAGATTTTTAAGTTATTTGTTTATTATTAGTATTTTATCAAATGATGTGTATGTTAGGTTAGCACATAGGTTAGTTTCGTACATAGTGTTATAAGTACAGAACTATTTACATTGTGTTGTACCTTGTTACGGAAACGCAAAATGAACAGAATGCCTAAACATAATACTCAGAAGAAGAGATCAAGTAAACTAGTAAAAAGAATGCGAAAAATTGCATGCAAGATGTACTGATGGCAAGACACAAAATGCAAATGAATATTTACATAATGTCATTTGGAGCAAATGTCCAAAAGAAATATTTGTGTCGAAGAAAAAATTAGAAATTGCCGTGGTGTCAGCAATTTCTGAATTTAACATGGGATGAGGCCAGTGAGAGAATAAGAGAAAGTGTGACTGGAGTAAATCTCACACCCACAAGTCACAAAATGTGTGCAGCCAGGGACAAGCGTCGGTTGCAGAATAGTGAACGAGCTATGCAGCAGGAGAGGAAAACTGCAAGAAAGAAACTAAAAATGACAAAAAATGCCAAAGAAGCTAAAAAGAAAGAAGAAGAAAGTCAAACATATGGAGTAGGAGAGTTCTGAAGCAAGATATGGCCACTAAATACTTTTTTTAGAAAGTTCAAATTTTAAATGTCATTTTCTGCAATAGTAATTTTTAGACATTTTTGTTTATTGAAAATGCTCCACATAATGTAATTTTCATGGAATCTTTTTCAAAAATTCAAGATATATTAAAAGATACTGTGTTAAAAACTTAGTGTTGTAATTTTTTAGTGATACAAATACTTCTCTAAATAAAAAATGTTAAAAGTGTGAAACTTTTTTTTTTGCTTTGCGAATAGTAAGGTATAACATAAATTTTTTTTTCTGGTAAAGTAATGAATAAAATTCAAAACCAAAACGCTAATATCTTTGTTATTCTTTTCTCATAATGTAAAAAAAATTCATTTCAAAATTAATTAAATCACAACAAGAGGAGCATTTGTTCATGATATAAATAAAAAAGTAATAAACAATTATTTTTTTACAATCTATTAAAATTAGCAATTTAAAATTTGGCAGGTGATATCTGCATAATATAACTATAATGTGCTAAAAATTTGAAGTTGATGTGTCAAAAACGAACAGATTTACAATTTTCAGTATTGCATCCCCTTAAATGTAGAATGCAATTTCGTGCGTTCTCTCTGTAACACGTTTTTGTTTTTCGAGAAAAATAAAAGAATCCCTGAGGCGCCAGAGTAAGAAACAAACAAACTGAGACAGTATTTGGGTCATGAGGGGCTTAATGTTCATTAGATCTTAGGCATAAAATTTAAATAAAATTAGAAAGTAATATGATAGCAACTACTAACCTTTACACGTAATGATACACTTCGTCTTTAGACCGACATTTTAAAATATTTGCTTGTAAAACAAACTTGTCTACATTACATATCTTCTATAACATTTATACGATTCCGGGCATATTGTAGCCCCATCATCAGGTAAAAATTTGTAATATCCAAGAATCAAAACAAACACAACATTCTAAGGTCAATAATACTCCATTAGGTAAAGATTTTGATTTAATTTCATTGTTTTAATGGTTCTTCTGTCGTTAAGGAAGTTGTTGTCTGAGGCTGAAGAGACATTAAGGGAAGAAAAGGAACGGGGAATGTATTATCACGCGTTGTCCGAATCCCATTTTAGGGGATTCTCCCATGGTAAAGCCTTGAAAAGTATCAGTAAAATACGCAAACTATTTATTAGATCAGGTACGTAACAATTTCAATCCAGGCAAACATACTGAAGGAACATATCTAACAAGTGTATGGCCCCTTTCCGAGACAGAACTCGACATCTTCTATCACCAGTATTCACGAGCCTCAAACGATGTCCACACGCTCACGACAACCGGTGTTTATTCAGAAAGCAAAAATATGTAACTCTTTTTACTTCCAGGAACCATTTCTGAGGTGGTTTTATCATAATCACAAAAAGATTTCAGGAATGAAGCGCCATATGGCAGTTGATACACAAGGTTTGCCACATGCAAGTTATATAACAACTGCATAAGCAACTGACCGTAGTAATGCTGTGAAAATGGTCGAAAATGCTAAAACAAATCTCTTTCAAGTTAAGAACATACTGGTTGATGCAGACTACTCAGAAGAAACGTTTGCAACACAAATATAAGCTATCATTGGTGCGACTGTTGAAGTAATCAAACGAAGTGAATTACACACTTTTCCCGCATTGCCGAAAGGATGGGTTGTTGAACTCTCTTTTGCTTGGTTAGAAACAACTGACGCTGGCTAACCCCCAGGGCTGTTCAAAGCCCCACACTCTTGCGGACAGGATGATAGGTACAAGGGAGTGGCGTGGTACAAGGGTGACGGATGGTGAGTGGGACGCAACATGCATGTAAACAACCATCGCTATTCGCCACTCGAATACGCGCCCTTTCGAGATTCGCTCGTCCCTGCACTCGACCCTTAGCCATCTCGGCCACTAGACCGGACAAAACCCCAAACCCGGCCAACAAAAGCTAGACGGGCTCCGAAACCAAACACAATCAACTTAAATATCCAAAACTTAAAGCTAATTTCGCGTTAATTAAGTGCCTTATTGGCGAATTTTAGGCTGTTGTGGATTTACCAAAATCGTGGTATCATTAGTCTAAATTCATATATAATTAATTGCTATAAATCAGAATTGTACAAAGAAAAACAGGTAATGTATATTCTCATGGGATATCACACACGAAAAATGAAAAATATAAAAATACAACATCCTACCCAGAATTCAAAGCACATTTTAGGTTCAAGGCAAAGAAATTCAAAGTTGTTTATTGTATATGAGCGCTGCTAACTGTGTCCACGCGAGTCCACGCTGTATCCACGTTAAAGCTACCAGTGTCCACAATTTTGAGAAATCGACGAGATCCTAAAATTGAGAATAGAGCACTTCATTAGCCTGAAATTAGGCTTTAAGTTTGGATACGGTTGGATTGTGTTCGGTTGTGGTGTGCTACTCGCTGGTGGCTCCAAAATAATTTTAATCAAGCTTCGTAAATCGCCTCACGTGCCTCCTTCCACAAGCAACAACTCCGTGAGCAGTCACCTCCCTTCGTCAAAACGCCGACTCAAACATCGAGCTAAAGGGGGAAGAGGGGAAGGAAAAGGGAAGTCCGAAGACGCCACCGTCACCGACTTCGAGAAAAAAAAAGCGTCCAGGAGATGGGACAGAAGTAATGCTTTAATAAGTTTCGTTATGGGGATCCCCGTCGCGTACTTGATTACAAATTGTCGGCGCTGTCGAGGCTTTAGAATTAACTGCACTCATTACTGTCTCGCCAGATATGGTCGCCATTTTTATTTTGGCGAGTCGCGCCTGGCGTCGCCTCTTTTCTTTACGTCTTCTTTTTTTTCTTCGTTTCTTCTTTTTTTCCTTTTCGAAAAGAAAAAATGAACGTCTACGGAGGAAAAGGATGGTGCTTCGGTTGAAGGACACGCTTCTTTATAGAAATAAGAAGCGAAATAAATTAGGAAAAGAAGAAGACGATGGGAAGAAGTAGCGAGGAGGACGACGACAAGAGGGAAAAGTGAGGGGAAGGGGCCGGGGAAATAAAATAAAACGTAGCGACAGAAAGAAATTAAATAAAAGAACGCAGTCGAAATTAAATGAGCGCCTCAGAAGCAAAGCCATCTGCTTCAGGGCGGGAGAGATTGTTGTGACGTCACGCATAGGAGACTGTCGCTTTTTAGAAGGCGGCGTTCGGTCGATGTTGCTCCATCGAGACTCCCGGGCGATTCTCGACCTTACGGCTGCTGGTGACGCGGGAGGACGGCCGGTTTCTGATTGCGGTAGGTGGCACTTGACAGGGTTGAAGAGATAATGTTAGTATGTGCCGGAAGCATTTCTTTTAGCGACGTATCCGTGCGAGAATATTTGCATGTGGAACCCCACCTTTCCCATCCTCTGACATCAGCAACAAAAGAGAAATATGTTGGTGAAACATGTGTTATAAGAATTCGTGTTTTTTCACGTCTAAAAATGTTATATACTTTACGATTCACTCTCGCTAGGAGTAAAGGTGTATCCAGAACAGCCCAAACTTAAAATATGTAATAGAAGATCCCAAAATATTTAATTTTATTAATTGCGGCGTGAGGCACAAAAGCGTACCCCAAGAGTTGAGAAAACTAGGTATAAAGCCTCTAGGACGTTTTAATTTCTCCTATATGTGCATGTATTCTGAGTAATATGCTTAGTATAGAGAAAATTAGGTAATGCTGCGGAAAACCGATTCTGAGATTCAACGTATATACAATTTTAGGGGTCCACTAATCAGTGAAAAGTGTTTTTAAAACACACGACCGTTGGCACGTTCATACGTTCTCCGTCCGTCTACCTATATCTCCCTCCGTCTGAAAACAATAGCGCCTAAATTGTTGGTAGTAATTTTCCTCGGTTAATCTGAACTGATTGAAAGCTCCGTGATTTTTAATTTTTTTTAAATTTTGAGGCTCCTGAAGCTCATGGGTCATTTTAAAAAATTTCTGGGGAATTGACTTTAAAATTGTCCTATTGTCTATTTCTGAAACGCCGAAAGAACATTTTTTCAAAAATGGCATCAAAATGTTCATTTAAAAGTTTCATGAAAATCCAAGTATTACTCTTCTATAATATTCTTAAAGTCAGTTTTCAATTCTGCTATTAAGAGACCAATAAATCGAGAAAATGTAAAACAAATTAGGTACCAAGGCAGCTGGAAAGAGGCCGAAAACGAAAAGCTAGCCCAGGCGTAAGAGAATAGGAAACTAATTAGTACGAGAAAGTCCGTGCTATTCTGTAGCACCACTAGTTTTACTTACGCACAATCTACGCTACGAAAGAGACCTTTGAGAAGGTGTTCACGTGGTAGTGAACGTGGAATTGCCTTTGTGCTTGTGTACTTTAACGCGATTTTAATGAAGGTTAATACAAGAGAAGCCAATGTGGAATTGGTCACGTCTTCCTCGAATTTATCTTTTCGATACCTTCTGGTTTCGAGAAACGTAAAATATATATAATAGAAATAATAGGTCATTCTTCACTTGATGCCATATCTGTAACGGAACTTTTCTTCGTCGACAGTAATCCAATCGTCTCAGGACCCCCCACCTTCTCGCCATTCCCACCTTCCTTGACAGTTTGTGTCCCATTCATCACTCTCCTGTTGCCACCAATTCTCGCAATATCTTTGGCTCACTCTTTCTACCGATATATCATTCCGTTAGCACACTTTTTCTTTCCTTTCCAAACATCCTGTTGCACCAAAATGGTTATCAGAGGTAAATGCCAGAGCTAAAATATTCCCCTCAATGGAAAAGACCTCGTTATGTTAAAGTGTCGTTTTTGTAAAAGATCCAATTACCAATTCACCCACAAAGGAAACTTTCAAAGTCACAACATTAAATTAAATTAAATGTATAATATATAAAATATGTAGGAAGATTTTCAATAACACCTGATAAGTAACATATCATTAAATGTCAATGATTTTCTAAGATTGACAATATGAAGGTATTATAATGCAAGTCAACTGTTTATTAACTAAAGTTGTTTTTCAACACTTTATGCCCATCACAATGAATGTTTGTTTTATAATACCAAGTCTATTTTTTAAGAAATCAAGTCAATATAATTTTAGTTATAATTCATTGTTTTGTAAATATTTATTGCTAAGATATTTCAAATGACAAGGGGCTGCTCTGAAATACCGTCGGCTGACTTTGTTCATAAATACTGGTTATTTTCACTGAATTGATTTTTTCTATAGTAATCATTTTAACAAAAGGAAATTTGTTTCTGAACATTAATAAAGACAGAATAATATCTCTAAATAACTAATGGGAACGACAATATAGTTCATGAGATGAAATACGGCACGTACCGAAATTTGGAATTTTGAGATAAACACGTTTGATGTTTTTGCTGTCATTTGAAATGCTGGAATGTGCATGCTTAATATTCGATTATTTATGGAATAAGCATTACTAAAATGTTTCATTAGAGTTCTGCTAAGAATATTATAAAATTCTCTTAAACTTACGAATCGTTTTCGACCAAAACTCGATTTTCATATTTTTTCGAGCTGTGCCTGTGTTGCAATCTTTGATTAATTGATTGGATTTCCGAGTAAATCTAGTACTATGTTCATTTTTCTCGTACGCGTGGACCGGTAGCGGTAGCTCAGTGAATCAACTGATGTCGCCGTAGTGCCTCTGACCGGGAGGTCCTAGGATCGAGTTACGACGGCGGCAGAATTTGTGACGCTAGATTTTCAGCTAGGTCGAATTCAGTCGCTGTCTGGCTGCTCTGATCGGTAGTTTTCCGTGTTTTTTCCTATCAACGCCAGGCAAATACCGGAGCAGAACCCTAATAAACAGGCCACGGACCGCTCACGGTCTTTCCTTCCCTTTCCTTGTCCTATCCTCTCACACTTGCACTAACATGCACTACACTACTACACATGCCGGAAGACAGCTCGAGAGCTTAGAGCTGGTCCTGGCTAAGGCGGTGCATCGCTGGTGGGAGATACCTGGACGCGAAAAACCCCGCTAGCCGACGCTAGGTCGGCGGCAGATCTCGCCGTCCAGTGGGGGAAGACCACCGCCACCTTCCGAGAAAAAACACACACTACACGTAAGGGACTAACTACCCTAGCAGTGGATGCAGCCGGAATTACTAACATTCAATCGAACGCTTGGTACATATTATATCCGTAGAGATGGCGTTTTGCTTCCCTTCTGGATTGAGAGATCCAGCTCCGTCTTTTGGGTCTATTTATGGGGTCTTTTGGGACCCCAAGATCATTAATTTGTTAATATTTTCCTGAATATTTGTAGGATAATTTCAGTTTTGTAGTTATGCCTTCTTGCACTTATTAAGCAGGTATCAAACAATTTTTACATATTTTACAAATATTATTAGAGAATTATTGTTTTTTTTTCGGTACATGGCGCCCGTTTGACTTAATTTTTGTATTTTCATTTCAAACTTATTGTCATGAACTTTACAAAATGCGTCTGAAACCGTCAATCTTTGTCTCACATTTGATTTATCTCGAAATAACTGTTACAAACTCTTATAAATATTTCTCAAGCATCATGAATAAACAATGGAGGCTACGTACGGTGGAGATTATTCATTTATGGAATATTTAATATGATTGAATTATATTTATTATGCTATTGAAAATAAATAGAAAAAGTATTCTTATATAATATCAATTATATACTCCCTATACGTTGCCGTACATATTCATGTTTACCACTTTCCACTGTCAATAAAGCTGGGGTCCAAAACGATCTCAGGTATAGTATTTGATATAAATAAGCAGATATGGTATGAGATTTGTCTTGCGGTTTTTCCCTCTCCAGATATCCTCCAGCAAAAATTCCCCCCGCCGGAACAAGCAGTAAGCGCTCTACTGCTCTCCCAATACGTGTGGTACACTTCGATTCATTTATAATGGAACCTCAAGGTCAAGTTATGCAGTGTTGCCACACTCTCGCGCGGCTAGCACGTGGTAAGCACATGGCTGCGGCCACCATCCCCAGTTGAGAAGGACGTTCGCTTTGTCAACCCTGTAGTGACGTTGAGGCTCCCTATTGGAGACTCTCTTCCCTCCCTCGTTTTCGAACTCCTTTCTCTTCCTTCTCTCTTTTTCAAAGAGCCATTATAAATAAATGAAACAATAGTGTATTTAAGTGTAAGAGATGCGAAGAAAGATGAAAACAAATCGCGCGCGGTGCACGGACCGCTTGTTACAGTGGTGCTGCAGCATACGCCAGGATCTGATCACAAATATCACGAAAACCTTTTATACACACCAGCCAAAAGTTATAATTCTCCCTTAGGCAGTTGGTAAATTCGACCAATCTATTTGGCTAGTGTCAGAAATTCCACCACCACCGGCATTCGTCTCACACAACTTTCCGTTAAAAATCACGGCGAGAACTGTTGCTGTGAGCTGACTCAGTTGGTTTGCAGCCCGTGAATAATGCGTTTTGACATTTTGAAATGAACCTTCATTCTCGGACTATTTCTAGGAATGTGAGTGGTTGGCTTGTATCTCGCCAGGTGCACGTTTTCACCGTTCCTTCCCTCTCTCCCCTCCTGCTGCAGACGCTCCGGCGCCCACTTGCCTCATGCCGTGTTAATATTTGCCCAGAATTTCCAGCGTTCATTTTCCTTACTGCAGCAACGGCACGCGGTTTATGCAAAGAGTAAAGATCAGCTTCAGCATTTCTCTCCTGATTCATGCTGACTAAATAATTATTCATGCTAAATGCCCGTAATATTTGAACAAGTGAGTCAAAACGTACCTCTGATTTTAAATTCTGTGACTTATTGAAACGCCTTTTCCTTTTACTAATTTGATTTATTTGAGTTATTTAGGAATTAGAAAATGGAAAATTTAGCGATTACGAAAAAGTAAAGATCAGTGACATTAGCCATAGTGTAGTTTACCTTTCGAGGTTCTAAGACAACGGTAAATAACACGCATTTCAACAACGTCGCCTTCCTTCCTCTCTAATTCTGCTTTTCAGTGTGCATTACCGTTCCATATTCCCTATCCTAAAAATAACCTCATTCATCTTCACTTAAGATGTCTCAACATATTCAATTCTGGGCCCAAGGAAAGCTATCCAATTTATATCCTCCTCGTGAAGATTCAATTCCATTAAAATATTATATATATAGTTAAAACGTAGCTTAGTTAAAACATGATTCAGAATGTGATAAAGTTATTACAACAGTTGATACGGGAAACCTCGATTAAACAGTAATTACGCTCTTGAAACTGTCTCCGCATTTGTTACATCAATGCTCGTAGAAGGTGCACAGGCACGTCTCAAATTATTTACTCATGAAAACGTCCTCAGACGAAATAATTTAACTAGAGATAATATCAGAAGGTATAAGGAACAACAGATCTTGATCGTGCAACCTTCTACCAAAGTGGATCAATTGATCTGGGTCTCAGAGGCCCGCCGCGATGTCTGCAACGTTAATGACGGTTAACCATGCTGCGTTTCCACGATGTTTGGGTGCGACGCAAATTACAGCGGGAAAATATACTTTAGGAAAGTGTTCTTATATTCCCCCGGCTTACGCGTAATTCACTAGTCGATAATCTAAAATGTCGTTTATACACTAACGACTGAATTATGATTTATTCATGGAACGCTGAGAACACATCATTAGTTAGGCCTGTTCACAGCTGCGTTCAGCTTTTGCTGTTTTTTAACTGAATCGTGCTTGAAAAATATTTTCTATAAACCGCTATTGATATGATACTATTCAGAATATACCACTCATTTAGTCAACATCAGTACTGTATAACATTTATCTAGAAAACCTCGATCAGGGCAATGAATATAAAAATAGGCGCTTTCCATATCTTTTTCTGCCACTTCTCTCTAGTGTTGAATTATAAGCTGCAATACTTGTGTTATGGAAGGTGATGTGTACTGAATACATGAGTTTCATAATAACATTAAATATTTGTGTAGTTTCATTTGTGGAAAAGTCCTTTCAAATACCACTTGGGCCTTGAAATTATCTTTATAAATTATTTTCAATGCAAAGTCAAGAACTGATCTCTCGTCTAAAAGTATTTGATCACCTTTTCATTCTAAAATCGTACTTGAATTAATAGAAATAGAATTCAAAAACGTCCTAGATCACATACAGATATATGTTGACCATGAGATCGAAAATAATAATTATCCTCATATGATATTCCATTCTATGAACCATTTCACTCGATTCTCTTTTAGGGGTGAAAATTTAACTCGTGACTCAGTGACAGCATTTGTTGTCCTGCAGCGTTTTGTCTCTGTCCGGCACGTCCTGATGTTGGTAAATTTTCGACACTAGCTACATTGCTAGATCGAAATGAGCCACGATATGAAGGAAGCGTCTAACGACAACCTGCTCTGATTGGCAGTTTTTCGATGATTCTTCGATAAATATGAGGTGAATGTCCAGTGGGCACCGATGCGATGGCTCAGTGCACCAACTGATGTCCCGCAGTGCCTCTGACCAGGAGGTCCTACGTTCGAGTCTCGACGCAGGATTTTCGACACCAGCTTTCCAGCTAGGTCGAATTGAGTCGCTGTCTGGAGGAGAAATCTAGCCACCGGCTGCTCTGATCGGTTGTTTTTCGTTGATTCTCCGATCAATATGAGGTGAATATCCAATGAGTCACGCACCGCGCAAGACCGTCTCTTCCTCATAGGTGTACTATTTTATGTTCCGGCGACTGCACGGCTTCAGTGGGTCGAATTCCGAATGCACTAACTGTATGACGTAATACTTCTTAAGAACTCCGGCTGGGATGATCTCATCAGAGAGGCTTGGAACATTCTTCATTTTTTTGTGCATTTTTTATGGAAAGCTAACAGTAACATGCAATTTCAAGCCTACACTTCCTTGCTTTATTGCATAATAGATCAAGAAATAGTGTGATGGTATTCTTATTGGGAAAGCCAGAATAAAGAATTAAACCGAGTACAGAAATGTGGTCAAGTGTAATGATTTACCCCATAAAATTAAATACATCTAAAAACATTTTTTAACCGAATATAAAGTTTCCACACCAATGATCTTTACAATTCTCTTTCAAAATGTTTCTTTTTTCTATAATTTCCGTTTAAAATGTCCGCCATTTTTTCCTCTCCCCCGCCATTCACCCACCCTCTCATTCCTGACATCGATGCAACATTATTTTTGATTAACCAACGTCTCATGGTCAGTGAGATGAAATTAAAACGCGACATTCTCTCTGTGCCTGGATTAAATGCTCAAGAAAGATGTATAGTATAATACATTGTAACGGATAACACCACTCCTTTTAGCATCTGTAAAGAAAGTCTGCTTTTACATTTGGTACATTGAATTAATTTATGTAATAGCTTTTTATTGCCACTTTTATTATTATTATTATTATTATTATTATTATTATTATTATTATTATTATTATTATTATTATTATTATTTTCAGATGAGTTGAAGAAGACACTGTAACCTCTCCTCAGGTTGTCTATTAAATATTCATGGATTCGGGGCGGCTCTTTATCAATGAAGATTTTGAAAAAAAAACACAAAGTCATAGTCACAGAACATTTATAATTGGACGTTTTCTTTAACATTTACCAAAATACAGAATGTCAATCCACAAACAATGATAAAAAACACAAACATTACACAAAAAAAACACATATCCCCAAAACAACATAAACAAGTTTCACTCAAATTTAAACAAAGCTTTGTTTGCTACTGAAGACAATCATTTGTCCATTTGCTAGTTTCTTTATGACTATAGCAAGAATTGAACACTAGTACTTATCAGATTTCAAAAGAAAATAAAGAATGATATGATAGTAAAGTAATATTCACTCAATATTATCTCATTCCTAATTGCTCTAATAAACTGGTGTATAAGTGTCTTTAGGTATAGGCAATCTGTCTTCTTTTAATCGAGTCTATTGAATGTTTATGATACTATTTAACAGAAACTGTATTTTCTATCACAAAGCATTCTATCAACCGAAGCACAGATCACAATATATACTGTATTAACAAACTGTAGAGTACTAATTTTACCTTTTTTCTTAAGATAACCTCAGTCTATCTCGTCTCGAATCCAACACGACCGTTTCACTCTCGCCCTTCTGCCTAGTCTCTCCGGACGGGTGGGGAGAACCCTCTCCCTACCTCCGATACACCCCTCCTTCTTGGAATAAACTGGTGTCGTCCTAGCGGTGGCGGCGGCGCCAAATACGTTTATTGAACATTCGAATGGTCACATTCGAATGGTTCATGTAATAGCTTTTTATTGCCAATTTTATTATTTTTATTATTATTATTATTATTATTATTATTATTATTATTATTATTATTATTATTATTTTCAGATGAGTTGAAGAAGACACCATTGAACGAAATCGTATATAAAAATTGTTTGTTTTTTATTAGTAATGGGTTTAACGAGTTCGTTGATCTGTTAAAAATGTCCAAAAATTTTCAACAGTGCCTAATGTAGACTGTCTGTACCGGCACAACAGCTCCATACTGGGCCAAGGCCTACCATCGTCGTCCTGACAATGCGGACGAGGGTTCGGGTACGTGTGGTTAGCACATGTACGTCACTTAAGCCGTATTCTGGACTTCTCAACCTGAAGGAATTGAATTTTCTCATCGTCACACAGCAACATATACTGAGACATTGTAAGAAAGGCGCTTACTGTAATCTGCCCCGACAGAGAATCGAACCCGGTATTGCGTTCTGGAAAGTGAGCAAGCTGACCAGTGAGCTAATCTTAGGGGTACATAGTCTGTCAAAAAATAATATGAGACCAAAAAAATTCGTGAATAACAAATAAATGTCGGTCATTTACTTAATGGCCAAAATGGCTCACGCGTTCGGAAAACGTAATACTCACACACTCATAAGATCCCTCCCTCACTTATCTAGAAAAATGTCCATAAGCGTTGAAGATTGCATCTGGATAACTTTGTAGTTGTAATATAGGTAATTAATGAGCGAAATAATGAAGAAAGAACAAATTAAATAATGTTCGAATGAAAGAATGTTGGAATGAAATAATGTTCGAATGAAAGAATGTTGGAATGAAATAATGTTCGAATGAAATAATGTTCGAATAAAATAATGTTCGAATGAAAGAATGTTGGAATGAAATAATGTTCGAATGAAAGAATGAACGAATGAAAGAATGAATTAACAAGCATAAAAATAAAAGAATAAACGAATTAAATAATGAAAGAACGAAGCAATTAAAGAATGGATATATGGAAGCTGTGTAAGAGCTGTGTTCCACAGCAAGTCCAACGCAACGTTTCAAAAACCTTCATCACGCTTCATTTCCACCATTCCGAAGCGAAGCCTTGTCCACCCCTGAACCGCTGGGCCCGTCGCGTCGCCCCGAGAGCGGCGGCTGCCTCGCCCACCAGAGGCACGAGGGGGGGGAGGGTGCGGGGCGGAAGCGGTCAGCGCAGGTGACGCACGATGAGGGAGCGGGACGGGGTGGGGTGGGGAGGGGGCGCTGCTAATGACGAGGCGGGGAGGCAGAGGCAGCGGAAGCCGCAAGCGAAAGTGGCTCGCGTGATAGGGGCGGGATGAAAGGGAGAGGGGGAGTGGCAAAGTGAAGAAGATGCGCTCTATCAGTTGGGGGCGATTTGCTCAGTTTAGTCCGAAAGACTCCGTCGGATTTATGGGTATGGATTGATTGATTGATTTTTTCGTGTTTCCGGGCACGTCAAGTACTTCGGTCATTAGTCCCGTTAGTGTAGTGCATGTTTTTCTCGGGAGATGGCGAAGATCTTCCCCCGCTGGATGACGAGATCCGGCGCCGACCTACCGTCGGTTAGTGGGGTTTCCCCCTAACCAGGACTCTCCCACCAGCGGGGCACCGCCCCAGACGGGACAATCTCTAAGCTCCCAACCGGTCTCCCGGGATATGTGGTAGTGTAGTGCATGTTAGTGTAAATGTGAGTGTAAGGGGAGAGGATAGAACAAGGAAGAGGAAAGACAGATCGCGCGCGGTCCGTGGCCCGTTTGGTAGGGTACTGCTCCGGCATTCGCCTGGAGTTCATCGGATAAACCACGGAAAACTACCGATCAGAGCTTTAGCTGAAAAGCTAGTGTCGAAAATCCTGCCGTCGTCAAACCTAGGACCTCCCGGTCAGAGGCGCTGCAGTGACATCAGTTGATGCACTGACCTACCGCTCCCGGTATGGATATGGACTCTTATAGGAATTCAGTCATATACCGAATTTATTTCCTATTAAACGCTATTATTTCCTACTACGTGCCTTAAACTTCTCGGATTAAACGATCTTTTGTAATGAGTGGAATTTCAATCTTACTTTGACATATGAAGAACATGAATGCACAATAATTCTTGTTCTTAAAGTATAACCGGCGATTGTCAGTTCCTAACCTTTTGTCTGGTTGAATTTTCGTTCTAAACTGCTTTAGTCACAATTTATATTTCTGGAATTTTGACTTATTTGCTAAAACACATTCTGACTCGTAACAACATATTTCAATTTTCTAATAGAACTACTTATGTTTTACATTATTTGTAGGAAAATGAGCAACATACATATGTGGGACAAAATACACCACCCTATTCACATCTACTTGAAAGATGCTGAGAAAAACTTCCTTTCTGCACAATAATTTCTTGACAATCTTTCTTCTTCTGTAACTTTTAGAAGATTGTACTTAAAGTGAGTCAAAGCGCCAATAATATTTTCGTATACTGCCGATGAAAATCTCTCCTTATTGCGGATATCAACGATGAAAACCGTAAATTTGAAAATTGGGTGAACAGGGTTGCAAATTACTATACTTGTATCTGGCGCGGCCCTGTAATTTTAAACTATCAGCACCTTAGCCCACCAGCAGGTCGACAAAATTGCAGTGCACTCACTGTTCGCGTACGACGAAACTGACCTGCTCAAACCACAACAGGGTTTCTAGTCTTGAAAATGTGCGTAAAGTTGCGTTGGTATACAAGCTTTGATGAAATCGAAAAATTGCAAACACTTAATACGAGTATCTGCACATCTGTAGATAAACAGGAAAAAGAAATTGCTTATTACTGATATTACGAGAAGCGCACTGAATTTTTCTCACCTGAAATGACTCATCTTGTGTACTACTTTTACATATTATTAAATATTTGAATGAGTCGGTAATAATCATAGTTGTGTATTCGACTATATATAAATACAGAAATATTCTCTCCACGAGTAGAGCTTGGAAAAATGCATTCTATTATCGCTCGTTCTCTCTGACTTTCATTCGCAGTCTCTGAGGGCGAGTGTGCTCCTTATCTGCCTGTCAAGGTCCCGGTCAAGGTTCGTAACTACTGGTACGATCTCATTCTCGGCTATACCCGACACTATTGACGGAGCGTGTTCTGTACGCAGTTTGTTGGTAGATCCGGTGAAATTCGCGTATGCACAATGAGATCTCTTACAGAGATAAAATAATTTAATACAGTACTTTTAATAATTAAAATAATTTGAAACATATTTTTCAATGACATCACTTGCGTCTTAGCGCAGTTTAAATTGCATTACTACTTCTGAAGAGCAGTTTGAACTGCATTGCAAAAGTTTGCAATGTACCTGGAGCAACAGAATTTTAATTCAGATTTTTCTAGAGTATGCCATGCTAGTTAGTAGATGTAGCTCGGTAACCTCATCTATTCAATAAAGAATAAATAATGCGGTTAAGATGAAAAAACTCTTAATCGATAAACGACGTCGAGAGATCCAGTGACGCCTCAAGTGTTCGTTATCCATCGTCGTCTTTTTCGTCCGTCGACGCGGAGGGCACACGCCGATAACAGCACCAGTGTCGGTATTGTTTGTTCTCGATAGTGGCAGCACCTGAATGGCGGCCCTCATAGCGGACTCTGCGCGCAGGTCTCGTCGACGAGAACGATCAGACCTGCAGTGCTTTTTGTTCTGTTCTATCTAGGAGGGATTGGAGTACGAATCGAAAGGAGAGAGAATACAACAATAGCTATTAACATACCTAGAGATGTTACGAGTGTTATTACTGCTGAGGTCAAAAGTTCAAAATCGAGGCGGAGCGTAGCGGAAGTGAGATTTTTAATTTGGACGAGGCAGTAATAACATTGTAACATTTCGTGGTAGGTTCAGCATTTTATCGGTCACCATAAAATCTCACGAATTATGCAAAATTTTACATGACTGCGATAGTAAACACGTAAATTCTGCTGCGGCGGCACGTTAGTGCGTTATTGTGGAGATTTTGCTATATATCTATATAAACAATATTCGTATACCGTGGATTGAGAAATATGGATGTAAATAATTCCCCTGAACCTAAAGACACCTAAAGAAACGGATAGGAAATTGGCGCGTTGACTTCCAGTGGCAACTCCTTCACACCGTCAGTAAATATGAATACCAGAGTAAAGTTTCATTTGGTGGAATGTGAGGAAAATTAGGTTAATTTATCTAATATACATTTTCCTAATTGTACTACTAATAATATTACAATTAAGAATAATTATTCCCCAAACCAATGCGAATTACATCTGAATTGTTTGAATCTGATTTGTTTTGTAGTACATTACCATGTTTTTTTAACAAGCATTTGACTTGCGATGACTCGATGGTTGTTTACGTAGCTAAGGATGATAAAACCCGTTGCTAAGGATGTTAAATTTCTTAACATACAAGTAGAAACAAGTGCACATAACAAACCTGCAGAGTTGAATCTTAACAGGAGTTAAAGACGTATGTGACCGATAAATATATAAACAAAACTGAAATGAAATGGTCTGAAGCCACAAAGCAAAATTAATAAGAAAAGAAGAAAATTCGTAGAAAGGGAGTTGAAAAGCAAGAGACACAAACGCAGCGAGAAGAACGCCATGGGGGTGAAGGAGAGAGGCTGTTAGCGGTCGGGGGCGCATCCGCTTTTAAGGGCGGCCTCCCGTGTTTCAGAGTTAATCGCCCTTTCAGCCGCGTGCCCGAGCTGCTGCTTTGCGGCCGCCCCGCGCGCCCGTTGCGCCATGGGCGACACCGCCCCGCCCCCGCCCCCGCCCCTGCCCCCGCTCCGCCCCGCCTCCGCTCCACCCCGCCTCGCCCCCAACCCGTCCCCAACCCGCCTCGCCCCCAACCCGCCTCGCCCCCAACCCACCCCGCCCCCGCCCCGTCCCGCTCCTGCGCCGCCCCACCCCCGCCCCGCCCCCGCCCGCCCCTGACCCCGCCCGCCCCCGACCCCGCTCCGCCCCACCCCCAACCCGCCTCGCCCCCAACCCGCCCCGCCCCCGCCCCGCCCGACCCCGACCCCGCACGATCCCGACCCCGCCCGATCCCGACCCCGACCCCTCCCGCCCCGCCCCCACCCCTTGTCACTTCGATTTGCGTCTGTTAGCGGCGCCCGAAAAATAATTACGACCCAGCGTCTGTCCTGCTCTTTCCATTCATCGGACCTCTCGTTGCCAACATCCTCACCCTCTTTCCTCTTCTCTCCACTCTCCTCTCCCTTCGTCCGATTTCTTTTTTCCCTCTTTTATCACCATCCCGATTCTTCCTTTCTCTCTTCGTTTTCTTTTCATCAATTTTGTGCTTCCTCTATTTCCTCCTTCCTCTGTTCCCCATTCTCTGCCATCTTTCCTTTCTCGCTTTTCATATATCGTATGTATCTACTCCCTCCTTCCTCTTTTGTACTTCCTCCTCATTTACATTTTTCTGTCATTTAATTTGTGTTATGTTTGCTTTCTCCCTTTTTCATGAATTGTTTCTTCTCCTTAGCCGTTCTTCTGATGCAAATTTCTCTTAATTTTAGGATATTTTTAATTTGTTTTCTTTCATATTGTCCTTTTTCTCTTTTTTGTCGTATTTTCGTAAAATACCTTTCACTACCCGTTCATGTCTCTGTGCTTCGTTTTCACTGTTAATTTCTTTTCCCTTTTTCCTTTTAATGCTTTCTCACAATCGTATTTCTCTCTCATTTTTTTATTTAATTGATATTTTCTTTTTGATGATCTTTCTCTTTTTTAAAAGTTTTTGTTCATTTTTTTAAATTTATCTTTTTCATTTACAACTTTTCTCTATCTCTACTTCCATCCGCGTATTTTTCCATTACGCCATAAATCTCTCGTTGCTCAAAATGTATTTAAAAGTTTTGTTTTACTTGCCGTCATTACTCTTAACCTTTCAATACGGTAGTTATATAGATTGATAAATAATGTGAAGAAATTCTGACTTATGAATTATTAGCGCTTTTTGATGTGAATTTTCAGCGGGTGTAGGGAAGCATCCGTATATAATTTGATAAATTGAATGCGCTAAATTATTTTATGAAAATTTATTCTGCAATTAATTGGTGAAATGTTAACTAACGAATAACATAATATGAATCCGAAACGTACACTTAGTGATAAATACAAAAAAAATTATTTCACTCAAGTCATTGAAAAAATTTGGCATTCATTGCTTGCTCTCTGGATCGATAGCGAACTAAATAAAACAATGCGTATTGAAATCGGCGGACCGACAGTGGGCATCTGGAAATCCACAAAAATCTGGCTTAGTGTGTAGTTCGAATGCAGGGTGATTTTATTAGATTTCCAATCAATTCCTAGATTGAAAAAATTACCGCTAATGCAATTACCAATATAGAAGCGCAACGCAGAAAGAGAAAATTAGGAAAGGATTTCCTAAAAAAAGTATATTACTGACCGCGTGAAATCAAAACAATGTGTCGATGTATCAATGTGACGATTCGTGAATAATTTGTTACTTCAGACCTTCAAGTTTTAACTTGGTGTATATACAATGCATCAAATAAAAGAATACTTTACTTAACACACAGATGCATTGAAGGTTTGACACGTAAATGTAAATATATTATCAATTTCAACACTTTTCTCAACATATAGAAAATGTTTTAAAATAATTCATCTACTCAATATTATTTTCCATTAATGGGATGTTAATAACATTACAAACTTTCAAGATTTTTTAATCTTTCATTATCCGTCTCCTCTTTTTCCTTTCGCTTAAATTTTCTTTGTTTGTTTTTCCATTAAGCTAGTATTGTTCATATAGTTCATTAGCGTTGCAAACCAAATATTTCAGAATTATGCGACTAATTTCAATTTGAAAAATACTCTCCCAATTGAATCCTTGTCATTCTCTTTGGGCCTGAAATTCATTTCATTAATACATCCAATTTCATTTCTTCTTGTCCATCTAAAATCTTAAATTAGTTACGCAGTTCCATGGCATTGCAGGTCTTTATCTTTAAATGTTTTTTAAATGTATTATTAGTATTTTCCACATGTTTCCAATCATTTTCTTTCTGATTTCGTTCACATCATATCATTTCTCTAGTCTTATTTTGTCACTAGTATTATTTATAAGTTATTTATATGTTTTTGCAACATATCTACAATAACGAAAGCAAGCCAAGAGAAAATAGGGCACGGGAGGTGAACTCCAAATCTCGTGAAGTTTGATCCCCGGAGCAGCTAGCCTCACATTCCACTACTAAATTGTGCACATCGGGGGCTCCAGCCGTCTATTTTCGTTTCTGAGTTTTAAACGACAAAAAAAGATACAAATGAATCCCTTCTCAGTATGTTTTAATAGCATTCGACCGTGTCTGGTGCACAGGACTGAAATATAAAATTCGACATCTAGGCATTCCCAAATATCTTCAAGATATAATTAAAAGCTTCTTGCTAAATAGGTCATTCAATATTAAAATACATGACACCATGTCAGATAAATACAGAATCTCAGCTAGAGTTCCACAAGGTTCCCCATTGTCCCCAACTTTATTCAAAATTTACCTTTCCGATTTTCCAGAACTATAGATATTAGAGAAACAGCCCTTTTCGCAGATGACGCTGCCAGCCTTGCACAACGTGAAAAACTGGTTATTGCCCTGGAATACCTTCAACATGATTTAAATTCCTTAATTAAATGGACTGATAAATGAAGGATCCAGATATACCCTAACAAATCACAAACTAAAATTTTCTCGCATAAAAGATTTATAACCCCTCCAGTTTTAACAATCCATAACAATCCGGTTCTCTGGCTAAACAATAACCAACCCGCCATATACCTAGGAGTCAAATTAGATAGAAGATTAACATGGAAAGACCACATCGTTGATATTGCAAACAAAACTTATGCAAAAATTGTCAAACTTTACCCACTAGTAAATAAAAACTCAGCTTTAAGAATAGAAAATAGAGTAACAATTTATAAATCTATAATACGTCCCTCGCTCACCTATGCATGCTCAGTATGGGGAGGCGCTGGAAACACACACATTAATAAATTAGAAATAATTCAAAAAAAATTCCTGAGACTAGTTACAAAAGCTCCCTAGTTTATTCCTAATGCTCAAATATAAAGGGAATTAAACATTAGAGGCATTAAAGTATACATAAATAAAATATCGAAAATTTCTTATTTAAGGCTTAAAGCTTGTCCCAGAAAAAGAACTTTCAACCTTGGCCGTACAGCTTACACACCATCCAGGATAGTGTCACGCTTTCCAAAAGATCGCTTAAAGCCACCATGAATTGCCAGTATTATGGTTATAAACCTTATATATGATTGTAAAATCTGTATAAATATATTACTCACAAGTGTGATATTTTCTCAGAGTTATATTCTGACATTAAATGTAAATAGAAACCTGTAAATAGATCAAAAAGATAGGCTCAAGTAAGTGTACTTGTACCCAGATGTACTGAAGGAGACTTATGTTCTTCATGTAATGCCGATGTAAATAGTAACTCCCGAAAGGCCTGGAGGGCCGAACGGGTAGGAAATAAATGAAAAAAAAAGAATGTTTTAAACTACTCTTACGTGATACTGACAAGAAACAAAGTTTTCTTGAAATCCCGTCTCTCCTCTACATTACGCTATGTCATAATCATGCATTTATACGTAACACACGAGATTTTCGATATTCAAATGTACTTTACTATGTACAGCGGCGTATCTCACCATCCAGTAGGGCAGGAACTAGGTCCTGAGATCAAAAATGGATTTACTACACTAACGGGAGTGGACCACGGCAGGGAACATCAGCTAACCAGTTTTATCTAGGTTGTCCGGGATGAGCCTCTATAATAGAAATTCCCGCGATGTCTACGCAATTATCAACTAATCAGTCTGATTAATCAAACAATTATTTAAGTGGCAGAGAATCGTAATAAACGTTAAGTGAAACAATGCATCCTGCTGCTCCGTTCAAATTTCATATTTGGCCGCTTTGCTTGAATCAATATCACTTGGCCACATTTTTCCATATTTGTCAATAAATACTCGAGAGATTACGTATGTTAGCCTTAAAAAATGTTTGTGCCTCGTATGTACCCAAGACGCTCTTGTTGATATTTGTGACTCACTTTCCTCCGATGATGACTGGTAACACAGAACTCTTAGAACAGAAATTCTTTTGTAGATTCTGTACGTAATCGTTGATATTCAAACTTGTTATTTTTTATTTTTTATAAATAAATGACGAACTTCATGTTTTAAAGAGGCATTTTTTGAGAATATTCTACTTGCTAAATGATTGTAATGAGATATCTATGAGATTTATAAAGACCACACTCTAAATGTATGTGCTGTCAACCCCCTATATTTACCCACTTACGGTGTTTGCATCGCATGAAAATTTCAGAGAAAGGAGGGGTACTCAATTTTATGGGGAGGAGGCCCTTAAAACCATAGTGCCATTAGTAAAGTGATGAATACATTTCAATTTCGTCAGTGCCTAACCTAAAAAACTGGCATAGACAATGGACTTTCTAACCTGCTATGACATATAAAATATTATTTTAAGAATTCTGTTAATATTATGCACTTCAAGAAGTACTGTGAGCAAAGTCAGTGTTCTGAATTCACACCATTACTTGAAAAATAACCCATAATTTCTATTCCAATATCTGACCTCGTCTCGTAAAACACGGTAGTTTCTGGTAGCTTATACGATGACATTTTGGGATTGTCGAAATTTTGAAAGCTTTGAAACAAGGTTTAATTAAAAATCCTGTGGAATGACCAAGAGATTTTTCCGAATATAACTGAAATCAAAGAGGTTTGGCGCTACGTCTCGATATGAAGCATTCCTACACTATCGAAACTAATGACCTTAGGAGTTGATGTGCTCGGAAACATTAATTAATCGAGGGAAGAATCATCGATGATTTTATATAGTCTGTATAAAAGTATATATAGTATATTTTAGATATTTCAAGTGACATGCTTCATCCATACTTTGAGATAGCGAGTGCGCGGTGAGCGTCCAAAGAGTCCCATAACCTATCTTCTCTTAGGCGTGTGCTGAGGGAACTTCGATTTCCGCGCGGCCTTCATGAGCCACTCAGCAAGTGCGCGCGCTCTGCAGGAGGAGAGTGGTGTTATCGCTAGCTCCCACTCCCACTGGCCGCAGTGCCCAAGGGCCGGGTGACTTCCGCAGGCCTCATTACTTCCACGCCCTCCCGCGTCAGCTGGGGCGCTGCCATCGCGACCTGTGACCGCCCTCACCGCTGGGCTAAGTGGGTGACGTGCGCGGCTACGAGCTGGGAGCGCCAATTTCACTCACGCACGCACCAATTCTCTTTCTTTCTCTCGCTAATACTCTTGTGTCTTCAGTATCGCCCTCACACTTGACCGCTATCTCTTCATCTCTCACTCGTATCGTACTCTTCTATCTTCCTTCGTTCTTTCTTTCTCTTTCTGTCTCTCTCTTTCTCTCTCCCTCTCTCTCTCTGTCTCTCTCTTTCTCTCTCCCTCTCTCTCTCCTCCTCTCTTTCTCTCTCCCTCTCTCTGTCATATTTTACACCCACACAAACACACTATCTATTGATCGATTTTTATACTTATCTATTTAGCTGTCTATCAATGTTTCTGCCTAGTACTCAGTTTTTATATTATGAAACGAACTAACGTCTTCTTACCCGATGCCGATAATCGAATGGCGTCACGTTCCTCGCACCATCAGAGAGAAAGGGAAAAGTCGTTGTGAACATATAAATACAGCCTTAATTTTGATAAGGGTTAGCACGAGTGGAACTATGTCTACTCGAAATTAGATTTCGACGACACCAATTAGTATCACAGTCAGAACAAACTAACTGTCCTTCGGGCTATTAGTTGCCGTTTCATCATCTTGTCACTTCCATGGTACATGGAATGTGACGAATTATATTCAACCAAGGGCCACGTCCATCTTCAAACTCTATTATTTAATATGCCCTCAAACTTTAAATTGTATTCGTAATTTTAATGACTTTTGATTTGAATTATAATTCTGAAAATAAGAAATACAAGGAATATTGAAAATTTAATATAATTTATTACAACCAACGGAACTGAATGGTTGAACTGCTACGAATTATTATCGAGTCAAATTATTATACATTTTCCAAACCTTAAGACCCCTTCAGTTATCATGAACATTGAGTTTAAATAAATACATAAAATTACCCTTCGTATTATTACATCAAATATTAATGCCCCGTTAACAACAATTTTCGAGGTTAATTTCTGTTTTGAGGACTATAAACAAATATGATAATAATATATCCTTTATGTTGCTGTTTATTGTCCTCTATGCACTGTATTTATTTTACTTGTGTATTTTTGGTAGTCAACTACTCAAGATTCTCCCATTCATTTTTAATTTCTCTGCATCTTCTTTCATTCCACATTCTTTCCACTTCGCAAATCCCCTTCACACTCTTTCCGATTCCCACCCGAGCACATCCTCACACTCCTCGCACTGTCTCCCCCTTTCACAGCCGCATCCCCCCCTCCCCCCGGCCACCCCAACCCCCCGGCAGAATCGCCCGAAGCAGCAGCGGTGGCCGCGCAAAAATAGGGAACACGTTTTTAACCGCCTCAATGAATCGCGCAGGCTAACACAATTGGGGGAAAACATTAATATGACGTAAACCGTTTTACGCTAGAATTTGTGAAATAACACGGCGATCGGGGAAAGAGAGAGACAGAGGCAGAGAGAGCGAGGCGAAAAACCTACCACCGGGAGCGCTGTGGTGCGAGAGGGGAGGGGGGTGGCGCATAACAATTATGAAGAGGCGGCCGCCACGCGGTCGACACAAACAGCGCGAGGTTTGTGGAAGGGGGAGGGGTGGAAGGTGGAGAGGGGGAGAGTTATGCTGCGGTTTTAGTACCGACGCTGCAGGTAGTGCGTGGGTGGGTGGGGGTGGGCGGGGGAGGCGCGGGGCCATATTTAACGGGACAGAAAGCGCGCGCCCCCGGGCCGCGGGTGGGGTGAGAGGGAGGGTGAGAGGGTGGGTGGGGGAGGGTGTGAAGCGGCCCACACGCGGCTGTCTCCCGCAGAGGTGGCGCTGAAAGCGACGCGACGCGCGTTTTAGGTGGCGCAGGTGGAGCGATTCTGGCCTGGCCTGCCCCCACCCACAAAGCGATGCAGAATACAGGGGTGAAATATATGGAGTTGGAATACAACGGGTATTTTCTTAGATTCTGCTGGCTATTGAGTAGGAAGTATGGTGGATTACAGCAGGGCAGTTCCATCTTATAGAATACTGGAAATTCGATTTTTGGAAAAGTTTGAAATTCGATTTTTGTCGTGAATACTTTTTAGTTTTAAATATCTTCATATCTTTAACAATAATTTTTCGTTTTTCTTCATTTAAGTTTCTTAAAAATTGTCTTAGTTCTATGCAACTAATAGATTTGGACTGAATGGCTCATCTTCATTTATTAATACTAGACTTTAACAAATGAAACAATGTCTAATAACAGTGGTACAAAGGCAAAACTCAATTTGTTAAAAAAGCTTTTTTTGGGACATGTTTCAAAGTTCACGGTTTCGCCGATATTAATATTTTATTAACAATAACTTCGAAAATTCATTTAAGTGTTTCACAACTAACGTGCTCTTCACTTCTGATAGGACACTGCAAAATTTCACTGGATAACGACCATATCAAAAAGAATTTGTTGTTTGGTAACAATCAAACAAAACACTTTTTGACACCGAGTTCTGCCTTATTATCCCACATAATATATCTAAAGAAGGAAGATTTCTTCCAAAATTTGTTGAACTTTGATATTTTTATTATCTACAGTTCTGTAAGATTATACCTATTAATACTTCTCACAGTCAGAATATAGCGTCCCAGATAGGATGAACAACGTAGCATTTATAAGAAACTCCTTGGTCTTCAGCGAAATGCTACCTTTCGAATAATACCAGGATCTGTGCTTTCCACTCCGACGCACTGGCTTTTCGTTCTTGGTTTAATTACTCAGACTGGAATTAAAAAAATATTCTTCCCTCGGAGATTTCAAGGAAATATCTTCGAATACAAATTTATTTATACAGAAAGTCACAAGTTAACTTCACCCCAAATTGAAATCTCCGCAAGTCCAAATTACTGCCGATAATGTACTTTTAACTTCCAGTGAAAAATCTATGGAAAGAGGTTTAGCCGATGTCGGTATTAGCAGAAATTGATGCATTGAGTTGCAAAAAAATTGTAAAATCAATTAAAATGGCTTTTATAGTATGCAAATATGAACGATATTACAGAACTAACAGTTTAATTTGAAATCACAGATAGCTACTTTCAAATTTCATTTATATAGATTAATTACCTTGATTTTAAAGAAACCATGCAATAGCCACACGATGTAAAATGGCTATAGTATGGAAGGTAAAATATTTGAGATTGGCGATAGGAATCATACGATGCTTTCGAAACTTGTTTTAAAATTGTCAGAATCCCTACAACTCATTCAATAAATCATATAATCAACACCAAAATGTAATATATGAATTAGACAAATAAATCGATTGCTACAAAACCGTTTACAATTCCAGTGCGTTCTTCTTTTAATTCTGATAATTCCGTTGTATTGTCGCTGAGACAAGATACACAACTCTATTTAAACGAGTGAAATGTTAGTCGTTTGTAAAATATGTAAGTTATTTCAATAATCAAGTATAAGTAAAATTTTTTTCAGAGCCCTCTTGAATCCAACCTGTTCTCACATAAACTACATACGTAGAACACTAGACGCTTTTTATTATGAAGTACTTTGTTGTTAACTTTGAAGTGGTATCGTCCTAATTTCACTTCCGAGCTTTGGAAAGCTGAAGTAATACTAGATCAAAGGTAATTTTCAAGATAACACCACCAATACATGTACGTCTTTTAAATTAGCATGAACGATCCGATCAGTTCAAAAGACAAAGCTGTGAAGTCTCTATTAATGTTGAAATTGCGGAGCATACACACAAGCATTTACGTTTAGATCAACGTTTGATTTTAATTAAGTTACCGTGAGATCACAAGCGTTTTCGTGTACGGAGAGAAATATCGGATTAAACACAGAGTTAAACGCGCGTAATTTAGTTTCCAATGACATAAACGTTTAACTCAATAGGAAAATAGCCCAGTTACATCACATCTCGTGTTGAGATTACCCGCACCACTGTTCGGCCTAATTCGATTGCATTTTAACGTAAGTAACGAGTTTTTCTTCAGGTGCAAGTTTGTTTGGAAACGAATGCAATTATCTTAAATTATCGTGAAAGCAAAGACAAAAAAAAACAATGTAAATATTGCGAGTCACGTACAGTGGACTGCCTTTGAAGTAATGATTCATGATATGAAAATTCTATTCACATTACAGTGGTCAATTACACATAATCGTTCATTAACAATATTTTAGTCACAGGATGGACATAGTTCTGAGAATAATGTTCATATTTCAATATAATCAATTGTACTATATCTAATTTTTCAAAACTAAATCCCTATATTGTAGTTGTTGAAAGACGCCGAAAAAAGTTAAATCGTTTGCAAATTTCGAAAATTCAGATATTTCAACAAAAATGAGACCTACGCAATTTTGAAGCGTCCTTGACAATAACTGAGGACAAAGTTTAATCCAAAAACTTGGAGCCGTTTGTGAGAAATTTTCGAAAATTTTAATGAGGCTTCGTGTAAGTACCCTCCAAAATCAAAATGTCCATTTGAAACTCACAGGATCTTTAATTCGGTTTCGCGGATCGGCAAATATCAAAATTTAGAGAAAACCTTCTGAACGTTTTAGGCGCTAGCGTTGTCCACAGACAGACTGACAGACATACGGTTGGCCGTCCAACGATTGTTCAATATTAAAGACCAACAAACAAAGGATTCTGACTAGACAATGTGTTAGAGGAAGTAATGTACTACATATAAGATCAAAATTTATATACTTGGTCGATACCAGGGTTCAAAAATATAAGATTTTCTGTCGAAAAATCGCCAATTTTGCTGCAGCATTACAGTTCTTTCTCTTTAATTTTCGTAGGAATGTGAGAAAATAAATGTAACCAAACGTTTTTGACTGAGAAAACTACATGTTCCAGTGTCATCTATCTTTAGTAGTACGTTATCTTCACGAAATAAACTGAAGATAAAATCATCTTTGAAAATGTATTTAAGAAGACCTTCTTTTTAACAGTTTAATTTGTTTTGTTTGTGTTTCAGCGCTATAACGTCCACCAGTGTATTAACAGTGGTATTTAATTAAAATGTAATTTTTTTGTTACTGAAAAACATTCTTTTAGAAGCCACATATTATACATTACAAAATTCATTCCGAATATTGCCCGGTTTACCGAGTGTAGTGTTTTCAATAACCGACGCATGTCGGTGAACCGCATGTATTGGCTTGTCTGGGAATTTGATGGATGAAAAACTGAACCTGCTTCATGTTTCAGACAGCTGAGCACAATTACTTCTTCCATCAGCGTGTTCTTGTTTTCGAAAATAATAAAATAAAGAAATAAATGTCCATTTGAACAGAATTCTATTTATAACAATTAATTCTGCGTAATTCTAAGTAAAATAGAACAAATTTAACACGATAATGTGCAATTAAGCATTGCGGAAGGCGTTCCGTGAAAATGTGATTTTTCTGCGTCGATATAAAAAAGTATAAACTACTTTTTACAAGCCACATGTTTTACATTACAGAATTCGTTCGAAATGCTCCCCGGTTTGTCCCGGGTAGCGCTTCCAATAACAGAATCCCGTTGGTGGACCGCACGTGTGTTCGCTTGCCCGCAAATTTGATGGAAGTATTATCGTGCCGGGCCGGCACCGTAGCAACAGTGGACCGCAGCCGAGCGAATTCCTGGCAACTGGCTGGGTCGAAATTTCCCCAAGGGACGCGCCAGTTCACACACGGCTCGCTGCGAAAGCCACCGACGCCGCTCCTGCCTCGGTCGAACGGTTTGAATTCCGCTCGGCCGCTGTCGCTGCGTCAGCCTTCAAATCCGCGGCTTAAGAATCGACAGCCAGCGGCCGTGGAAAATATGGCGTTCGCTTCGGATGAGGGATTGCAGAGGTTACATCACAACAACAGGTGCAGACGCTGTAATTGTAATAATTTCTAATTTGTCGGACCCGTTCGAACATTTAGAACTTAATAAATCAAGTTTAACTTTTCCTGTACCGGTAGCTGAACTGCTTTACCAAACTCCGTGAAGGAATTCAGTTAGGTCGCCGTTGCTGCGGCCGCGTGGCTTAAGTATCGACAGCCAGCGGCCGCGAAAAATTGCATGTTCGCTTAGGATGAGTGATTGCAGAGGTTTCCGCGGTTACATCACGGTATGATGCAGAGTTATAATGGCAATAATATATAACTAGTTTGGCTCGTGCAAACATTGAGAACATAATATTAGTTTTAATTTCGCCTCCGCCGGTAGACAAACTGCTTAATGAAGCTCCGTGAAGGAATTCAGTTAGGTCGCTGTCGCTACGGCTATCAAATACGTGGCTTAAGAATCCACAGCCAGCAGCCGCGAAAAATGGGACGTTCTCTTCGGATGAGTAATTGCAGAGATTACCGCGGTTACGTCACATGTGCCATTAATGTATAAGTAATTGACCCGTGCGAACATTTAGAATTGAATAAATTTTAATTTTGCCTAAGCTAAACTGCGTAACCAATTTTGGTAGCTGAACCAAGCTCCGTGAAGTCACGGAAGTTAAGAAGATCGAGACACTGCGGATTTTTGGATGGGTGACCGTCTGAGAACACCGAATTTTCACTGCTCTTTACCCCTGGTCTAAATGGCAATGACTGATTTATGTTCAAGGGGAGTTATTTCTCGCGTTCAATGCCAAACAGGCTTCGTATGTCGTTACGCTAGTAACAGTTGTTTGAAATTAAAATTATATTATTATTTTGACTCCCCTAGGATTCGGTTACATTTTGTCATGTATCTCAAATACGAAAATGATGTCGCAATAGTTCGGGTCAAAGGTTCCTGTGAAGAAAAAGAGTTCGACAAACATTCGTGTGTTCTCGGAATATTAGAAAACTAGAAGATTAGGAGGGCTCCTGTCAAAAATAAAACTAGTGGTGCTCAACACCACATACTTTCTCGCTTTGTTAATAAGTTTTGCCATTTTTAAAAATTCAGAGAGTTAAACGAAAATGAGATTTGCACCAATTTCTTAAGCGTTCTTTTATTTGCTGTAACCAAGGAAAATTAATTTTTAAAAATAAATTGCCTTGATTTCACCCAAAAATTATGAAAGACCCATTCGTTTATTTTTTATTTAACTTATTTAAATATATTATTTTTTAGAAAAGATATATTTAAAATTTAAAAAGTATTGTGATAAACTAACAACCCTGGGTTTAGTTAAATGATAAAATCGGCATCTAGTGTTAGAAATAATAACATTGTATGCAAATTCGAAGTGAAAGAACACGCGTTGTTACGACAACCGACCAACAAAGTGTAATATTCCATGCTTGGTGTCAATAGCGCTGTGCTGATGAACACGGCCCCGAACACATTTTATGCAAAAGGTGTAGAGAGAACATCGAAAGTCGATGATCTTGTGGAAGGAGGTAAGGAATCACTCTCTAGAAAAATATTGAAGGGAACCCACGTAAGCCGTTGGTGAGGTAAGAAAGGATTTTGAGCATAGGCTGAAATATTTATTGAAATGATAGTGAGGTGGGAATTTATGATTTGTTTGAGGTTTGAGAGCTTGGTCTTTTTTTAAATTATAGTATTCAATTGGAATTGTAATTTTTATTAATGTAGTTGTTGGAATTTCGAATTAAAATGTACTCTGTGTTTCGAGGTCGTTATTAGGGAAGCTTCGTAGATGGAAGGATTTTTCAATAAGTAACTGAATATGGTCGCGAGTAGGTGTTTCATACGAGGCACACAGAGGGAAATTCGCAACCTCGTATTGATTTTATGCGAAATATTAAATCCTAGTAACACTGAATCGTTGAGGACATTCTGGAACATTTTTAATTTATATAAACGAATAGGTACGAAAGCGAGAACTGATTCCCAAGGTTTCCGTTGACAACGTTCTGCAGGTCAGCCGAGAAGTCATCTAACAAGATATTGTAGTAAGCTTACGACCTATTTTCAAACTCGTACGGTGTTTTAAAGTTCTACATTGAGAAAGTTATTCTCATGAGAATTTGTAATATATATAAAAATAAATGTTATTTTTTATTGTTGAAAAAGACTGATAATTTTTATTAGTTGCCATCAATCTAATAATTGGTTTCAATCAATAGAACTTTCGGGAATCGTGATTCTGTACACGTCCACATGCAACAGGTAAGGAGTAATATGTTGTACGTCGGACCCATGATTAATTTGGATGTAAATGTAATAAATTAGTGTTAACATGGAGAAAATTTGTGAGTAGAGCAGGGCAACAGTACAAATAACAATATTAACAATAGCAGTGAAAGTAACCCCCTTCATATTAATAGATGTTTGTTGTAAATAGGCTCCGGATTTGGCCATAATAAAATATCAGAAGAAAGGAAATAATTTCACAGTATCTATTGTCATCATCATTTTGCAATGTTATATTTTTTACGTACCAAAAATACTCACATTAGGTCATAAATGTGAACTGGCCCATTTTAGCGTCAATTTAAATATCAGAGGAAAGTGTAAAGAAAAAAATGTGAATCAGTTTTGAGAAAAATTGAAAATGTAGCTGACGCTTTTTTTAAGTATCTCAAAAAACACAATATCGGTTGTAATATCGCAATGATCTGACCGCATATTTGCGGCCTCAAACATATGGTAGAAAAATGTGAATATGGTAGAAAAAAATGTGAAAACTGATATTAGAAACTATCTGCATTTATGTGGATCTGAGATGCAGTAATTTACGAATTGTGATATTTATTAACACTTTTGTAAAATAATTCATGTAGATATTGACAATCTGAATAAGTATTTTTGAAATATTTTAAATATATGTTGAATTACTTTACAGGGAATGGGTTTGAAAAAAACATTGTCTTCTTGTGCTTCGAATCCTCATAGTAAAAAACAGTAATTTTCTTGAAGAATGGATATTTTTTAAATTAATAAAATAATAATAATAATAATAATAATAATAATAATAATAATAATAATGTCTTTATTACTGGCGGGGCTCAGACCGTAAGGCCTGCTCTTCCGCCTAACCACTTAAATATTTTTACATTTACATAATTACAATTGAGGCGTTCGGGCGGAATAGTGATATCTGACATTTCACGTTACTTACGAAATTGCAACGATCGTATTAGTGGAAGTGTGCTACACATAACTAATGAAACATAAATTGTGAATGTATTTTCATTGTCTCAATTGTCAACAAATTTAAAGAATAAGGAGGGCATATTTTACATTTATATTTATATCTGGGATGCAAAACTAGGGACCATCCCGGCATACGCCTTAAGCGACTGAGTAAGCCCACGAAAACCTCAATCAGGATGGCAAATGTAGCCCTTGTTTGTCACGTAAAGGGAAACTGCCCGGACTCCGCGGGTTTCTAGTCGGTTACTTAGACAGAAACCTGCGATGTCTCGAATTTGCTGTGACTTCACGACGTTAACGATTTCGGCTAGCGACGCCGGTTTCACGGTCATGGTCTTTCAGCAAAACTATCTCAACATTCGCCTGGATGACCGAGGGAAACCACGAAAATCCTGGTCAGAATGACTGGTAAAGGGCTTGAACCCGGGTCTCCCGAATACGAATCCAGCGCGCAACGCCTTGAGCCACTTTACTCGGTCGAGACCTTGCAGTAGTTTTATAAACGATGTGATTTGATGATTGAACATTTCATTTCTATCGCATTCATTCATCTTTTCATTTCAATAACACACACACACACAGACACACACATAAATATTGACACATACGATACACTTACGTACATACCCCTCTCTCTCTCTCTCTCTCTCACTCTCTCTTTCTCTCACTCTCTCTTTCTCTCACTCTCTCTCTCATTCTCTCACTCTCTCACACACATCTATGATACACACTCTTAGTTTACTTGGAAAATTTAAATGTCATTGCTTTGGTATAATTTGTTTTAAAATCTTTTTAGACCTACTATATGAAATGAAAAAAAGCATCATGTAATAAATGAAAAAGAATGAAGTCTATTAATTGCATACATCCTATATAATCTTATTAAATATAGGGATATGAAACAAATTTTTGTTGCCGGAATGCTTTGCCGTACGTATAAATTTGCTTTTACATAATTTGCTCGTTTCATTCATCTGTAATTAAGAATGCTTCAGAATTGAGATCGCTCCTTCTTCGAAGATATGGCTTGTATTTTTGATAGAAAAGGCATTTTGAAGTGTTTAATATACTCTCAATCATAAGTCTGCAAATAAAGGTTCTAAAATATCTAAGTTCTTTTGTTCTCTTGATCTTAATAATCTATTGCGTACTGTTATGTATATCGTAAACCATCTTTTCTCAAAGAAACTTTATGATAACAAAAATCATGTTGGAGAAGTAACTAGGTTGAGAAAAACATTGTAGTAGAGTATAACAAGTATTGCTTTTATTTTTTAACTTTTATTAATGATATAGTATTAATGAATTATAAACAGAAATATAACTGCTATAAAGTGAAAGAAAATTGACCACGTATGAGCATATGTTAGGTGAACTAATACTTGTTAGGTGAACCTCTGGGTTCCCACGGTTTTAGAGTTCACGTCACGTCTTAACAGCAGCAACATACCAGTATCCGCGACGGCCGTAGTATAAAAGTTTTCGCAACGTTATATAACATTCTCCCTCTTACTAAATGAAGAAATTCTGAGAAGAACGTCTTCGGAGATTCCCATCAACCTCCTTAGGCCCACACACACACACTGCGCGATGTGAGCTCCTGGCAGGTTATTCCAAAGCGCATTGCCGCGCAAGACCAGCCGTCACT
Organism: Teleogryllus occipitalis; assembly: GCA_011170035.1. Lineage (NCBI taxonomy): Eukaryota > Metazoa > Arthropoda > Insecta > Orthoptera > Gryllidae > Teleogryllus > Teleogryllus occipitalis. The sequence continues at coordinate 48,130 of BLKR01005461.1, forward strand.
TCCCAGAACTGGCGCTTAGCTGTTTCCGCAGAACATCCCTGAGCCGTACAGTGAAGCGAAACAGCCCCTGGCTAAGAATACTTGCCCTTAACTGGTGATGTGCAGTCTGTGAGACCGCCGAGGGAAAATACCTAAAGCCCTTTTTTTCTGGCGCGTCACTGGAAGTTTTTGTTTATAGCACCTTCTTATCTCTTCTTCAACATTCACAGGCGGGGCAGCGGATCCCGTGAGGACCGTTCACCGCTGAGGGTCAGTTGAAGTTTCGGAGCGGTCTCTCTGACCGCACATAACCAGCAGTAGAACTTTTCTGGTCCAAGTAAAGATGTGTGTACGCACTGAACGATCTAAGAATGTATTTCTCTTACTCTAGATGATACAGTTAATTAGACAACGGAAATCTTTAGGATATTGACAAGGACGTAGTCGGTGATTTTGCCTTTGGAAATTAACACTGTATGAGAGGAAAATTTAGGAAGAACGAGATAATGACGGAAAAGGAATGTATAAATATTAGAAGAAAGAGACAGAGGAGGAGGAAGAAGAATAAAGTGAGATGAATACCAGAAAAAGTTCAAGAGATGGGTACTTATAAGTGAAAAATATCGAACAATCAAGAACATTATAGGTATTCAAGAAAACAGTTAAATAATGCTTTACACATTTTTTATTAATGGCTAATTTTGCGTAAAAAATGTCGTATTTAAATGAAGGGTTTTAATCTAGGGAATAACGTTTCAAATCCATCCTATGCGCTCTCAAATAATTTATCATGAAGAAAAATTATGGAATAAATAGTAACCAGAAATTTACTCGGCGAGTAATAAATAATTATTTTTGTTTAACATTTAATTACAAACATTTTTATTTTCTTGTTAATTCTACCATAGACATCGTGAAAAAGTGTCCAGTCATCAGCAAGTAAGGTCCAGACTTCCGCGGTTTTTCACATCAACTACCTTGGCCACTTTCCTGCGAGTATGGTGCAGGTTTTAACTAGGAGGTGGCGGCGTTTCTATCCCAACGCAGCGTGATATTCTGCAGCAACCTACACGTCGGCTCCAGGTATTTCTTCCAACCAGAATAAGCTCTAAGCTCGATATTGTCATCTCGATGTTCGAATTTAGTAATCCATTGAAGTGTGCGTGTGGGGGGGGTGATAAAGGAGGATGCAAGGATGAAGAAGGAAAGATTGGCCGTGATTTGTAGCCCTTGTTCAAGGGTACTGTTTTCGTTTTTGACTGATATTGATTGGAGAAACCATGGTAAACTACAGATCAGAGCAGCTGGCCGGTAGAATTCTTTAGATAACGGCTGTATTCGGCATTACTATCTGGAAAGTATCGATAATCCGGCACCGTCAGCACTCACACCCTTGGATGGGTGGTGTGGTCCTGATGTGTGTCTTGAATGGGATGGGTGGATGTGGATGGGATGGGTGGACTTGGATGGGTGGTGTGGTTCTGTGATGGGTGGTGACCTTGTGGTCAGGAACCCTTCAGTGGAAACTTGTTGCCACCAGCCGTCTCAGCCGGTACTGCGATTTACAAGAAAGCGCTGAGGTGACAAATCACAAATAAGTATCTAATAGGCGAAAATGAAACATTAAATGCATCTGGAACATATTTCATCAACTTCCTTCCAGAGTTGTTTATATACACGATTTATTTTTATGGTGACACATTCAAATGTCACATGAAACAATATTTTTCGTTTGTAAACTCGCTGGAGAGCCGTCATAACACATTTGCTACTTTCACACTTGGAAGAATTATGAAGAAATATGACTTTTCACCGATAGATTTATTGTTATTGTTACAATATCAAGTTATAAGCTACCGATGCAACTACATGATTATTTTACTATTACTATGAAAAAGAGTTTTCTTTACTGAAGCTGCGCTCTGCTGGTATCTACGAATTAACTTTCTTTCTTATTTTTTCTATTTCTGTTAACAAACACTATTATCTTATGCTATAGTAAACAATATTGAACCAGCTAGTAAGAGGAGAGCAAATTTTACAAAATGAGTTGCATGTGTTATCAGTTCATCTTGCTTATTTTAAACATAACTAATCTTCACACTTTAATTTATGACTAGCGTGTACTAAACTGAAAGGGCTTTACAGTCCAATCAGAATATTCGAGCCTAGAAGTACTTCTTAACAAACAAAAGAAAAAGACATATTGAAAAACAACATAAACAAACGACAAGGAACCGCCGACACAATGTATCATTTGTGACCGTGTTAACACTTTTGTGTTTAGACCTCATTTGTGTGAGGTTCGGCCCACTGTGCGCCTAAGACTTCCTCCCGCAATCTCGAGTCCTGTGTCCTCGCCATGACGGGTTCGCACCGCGGCGCCGTCCTCATCAAAGGGCGCCCGCAACAAATCCCGGGGCTTCCAGAGCAACTTCCGCGCTGAAACTCGTTGAGGAAGAGGCGCTCGGGCTCAAGGGCCGCGCGCGGCCGGCAGAGGGCGTGGCTGACCAGCGGAAAGGAGATACAGGCAGAAGCGCAACCGCCGCCATTAATACTTTTGGCACGTAGATGCTTAAAGATAAGTGGACCCCAGCCATCTCAGCCGGTTCGGCGATTTCGAAGAAAGTGCGAAAGAGAGGACAAAGGACAAATAAGTATTTTATGCGAAAGTAAAACAACATTAAATGCAAGTAAAATTTAAATAATGAAATTAAAAGTACAACAATATTAAATAAACCTTGACAGTTTTTATCAACTTATTTCCAGAGTTGTTTATTTGCACCATTTTGTTTTCAAAGCGACATATTTAAATGTCACTTCAAACAATATTTCTGGTTTAAAAACTCACTCGAAAAGCTCTCATGAAACATTTGCTATGTTCACTCTTAGTTCACTCTTCTTGTTGTTTAGAAGATCACTGTATCAGCTACCAAGGCTTGCATATGACAATTTTACCATTATAATCATATTTTTGTTTACTGCAATCCATAGCCTTTTGATAGATTCTCCTGTGGACACCGGTACCACCAATCACAGCCTCTGCAGCAAAAGTAAGCGTTAGTCTGGCACGGTTTGGTAAGTGAGGCTTCGTATCGAGTACAGAATTGATTGCCATACTTGTTTTGAATTGTTAGCGTGTCTTAAGTAAGATTCATCAAGATGGACAAAAGCCGGCTTAATTTTTTTTGCAAAAGGTTATGTACGCTATGCAAGGAAGTGTTGTTTTCCAATACTTGTGAGTATGGAAGAGAGCAGGGTAATATTCAAATTCACATGTCTTCGCAAACGGTAAAGCCCTTTGAAACAACAAGCAACTCAACGTTCCAAATTTTACAGATGTTCCAATTCCTTGACAATTTGGTTCTAAAATTGCATTTTCTCCATCGTTAATATCAGTATTTTGGAATGCAGATACATAATTAATTTTTTCACTGCAGGGAGCAGCAATAACTCCTACGTTTAAAAGAAAGAAATATTGTAAACGTCTGACAATATCTAGTGTAAAAATAAGTGGGAAACACCTACCCACTCTTGTGAATCGCTTCTTGCAGTTATTGTGCCGGTAATTACGATGTAAATCAAAATAAATAATTAAAATACAAAGTAGAAACCACGCAATTCAAAATGAACGGAAAACGCGCCGCAATTGTTTCGTGTAACGTATTATTATGGTTACCATCGGCACCTACTAAGCATAAGTGTGTAAAAACTCTCTCTTTGAGCTTTATATATCATTCGACGATACATTATTTATAACAGATGAAGTTAGCCGTATCTGTTCCGTGCAAAACCTGTAATATCCTCTAACCTGAAAGTCCAGTCAGTCTGCAATCAGAAGGGAAACGATAATAATTGATGACATAATGGGTATTTTTAGGGTTATTAATTTGATTATTAATATTGGTTTAGGATATATTGGTGGCTCCCAACACGCAGAAAACCACTTAGTTCAAACTCTCCTGATTACTGAATATGAAACTATGGTCCGTATCAACGTACACATACTCCCAAATTTATTGACTATGAATTCAGTAAAGGAGTTTATTTTTGCACAGAATTATCTATCTCTTGGTAAGCAATTAGCAACAGATATTAAGGTACGCCGTGATTCATTAGTTTATATAATCAGGTATATAATAATAATATAATAATTTTCTGTAGATAGTCTTATTTCAATAGCTTTTCCGAAGACTTCTTCTACAACATCTAAGAAAATATAAGGTTTAGAAGAGATTTTTCTCTGGTTTACAGAAAGGAAACCTTGCATTATTCTTCAACTCACCCCATTATATATATGCGTTTTGCAACTTTCTTTTATATCAATTTCTTTCAGTATTCTATTATTTGAGTGGTAAAAAACCTTTTTGTCTGTTTTTAACGTTTTATAATGTTGCAGATGGCGAAATAATTCTGTTTTATCGGTTCTACAAATAATAATATTATTCTCGTAGTCTTCTATCTTTTTAGTGAATTATTGATCAAAAACAGGATAAAGAGCAAACACATTTTTGTGATGTTCAGCTATCATATTTGCTTTCTGTAAATCTGACTGAGCAGTTTCAATTTTATATTTAAGTTCTGGGAAGTGATTTTTCCCTTGCTGAAAGTTAAATTGTCCGCTACTGTTGCCTACAGTCAGAAAGTATTTGACTAAATATTTGATACGTTTGATAATTATATTGTTACAAATATTATTTAATTAGACTTGATATTTTTTACTTCTTCTAATATCTGCCTTCCGCGTGTTTTGCCACAAACATATAAGGCGATGCACTGCTTTAATTATCGCAATACATCTTTCAATGAAAATATTACCGACATCTCTGCAACACATTTACCGGGAGCGGTAGCTCAGTGCATCAACTGATGTCACTTCAGCGCCTCTGACCGGGAGGTCCTAGGTTCCCACTCCCCACGGCGGCAGGATTTTCGACACTAGCTTTTCAGCTACGTCGATTTCAGTCGCTGTCTGGAGGAGAATTCTAGCGCCCGGCTGCTCTGATCGGTAGTTTTCCGTGGTTTCTCCGATCAACACCAGGCGAATGCCGGAGCAGTACCCTACCAAACGGGCCACGGACCGCGCGCGATCTGTCCTTCCTCTTCCTTGTCCTATCCTCTCCCCTTACACACACACACACACACACACTTACACTAACATGCACTACACTACCACATATTCCGGGAGACCGGTCGGGAGTTTAGAGCTTGACCCGGCTGGGGCGGTGCCCCGCTGGTGGGAGGTGGTGAGAGTGGTGGTAGATCGGCGCCGGATCTCGCCATCCAGCGGGGGAAGATCACCGCCATATTCCGAGAAAAATCATCCACTACACTAACGGGACTAATGACCAAAGCAGTTGACGCGTCCGGAAACACGAAAAAATCAATCAATCTATCAATCTGCAACACATTAGAAGTCCTACGAATAAATGTCGGTCAAGAGAAACTATATTTTGATCATACAACGTACATAAATTATTAAGGATGTCAGTAGCTAATAAAATGTCCTTTTCAAATATCGTGGTGAAAATTGCATTCATAAAATTTTTAATTCATCCTCCTATACTGCCTCTGAAGGTACGTTGATTTAGAACATCAGATTGTTTTTATGGGTCCAAAATTATCTCGGACGAGGAATCAGCTGATTCGGCGTTTCGTTCACATCCTGTTGATGGAAAAATAGTGCTCTCTCTCGTCCTTGTTAATTCTGCTTGCGAGGCGAAAGGAAAGAAAGCGAAAACGGTGAAACAAAGTCCTGAAAGAGGGAACAGATAGGAGACCAAGAAGAATTTCAAATATCGTCCGAACGCGATGGGATCTTTCACTTCCTGCCATAATTCTCAATTTTTTTAGACGAAAATATCACCTGCTTCGCGACAGAGGAAGCGCGTTCTCCCATGCGCTCCTTGAGTTATGGCTCATTCCGAACAAACTCCGCCTCCACGAACGTGATAGGATGAAGGGGCCACGCGATGAGAGAGCGCGTGATCGGGGAAGGAAGGGATATTCAGAACGAGTGAGAAGATTAGATATTTATGAACGTAATACATTCGCAACGCTGACACTGCTGAAAAAAGTTCGTTCTTTGCGTACTGTATTTACGTATAAATTTCTGAGTAGCGTAGAATAATACGCCGAAGATAAATTAATTTGAAGAGCATTTACTGTAAATAGTGTATCTTATCTGTCTCTTTTCTACCGAATATCTTTTACTGTTTTCTTTTCCTCGGAGACTGCCCGAATAAACTACCCATTTATTTCTTCATCTATTTTTTTATTATAATAGGTACTGGTTTCTTTTTATAAAAAGGGAATAGAACCATAAGTCCAATATTTTGAACAAAAATCAATCAATTTTACGCGTACAATCGAAGATTGCTTACTGTTTCTTTACGATTAATGTTATTGCTTTTGATAAAATAAGATTACCTGAACTTGGGATGGCTTTTATTCATCCTGTATTAAATGAGGAAGCACGAAAACTCTTAAGCAATTAAATACAAAAATGCATAATCGCCTATTGGCTTATTTTTTTGTGGCTCATTAACTCTTTCGTTGCCTTGCCGAACTCACTCGTATTCGTACAGTTCACCAACCTTGCTTGTGAAGGGCCTCGTAACCGCTGTCATATGAGTAGTCTCAATGTGAGGTACGCATCCGACATGTAGCCTCCGCAAATAGTCATCACCCACCTCGCGTTTTCCAAGGTCGTCCACCGCAAACAAATCCTCGGGGCTTCGAAGTTTCAGTTGGGGTGGCGCCACCACCGCCGCACCCCTCGCTCCGGCAGACTTCGCTACGACGCCCACCGGCGGCGCTAGCGTCGGCGGCACAGAGCGCGCGCAACTTAGCCTCAAGTAATTTGACTGCAGCGAAATTATCACAAGACGCTCCTCCTCGCGACTCGTTAGCTCCTCAGCCCGTCTCCCCCCACCCCACCCCACCCCCCTCAGCCCTCCCTGCAACAGCCTGCCGCTCTGGAACGCTTTGTCCCACTCCGCCGCACTCCCCCGCACTGTCACTCTTTGCTTCGGCTTCCGGACCCCCTGCCCCTCGCGCTCTGCCCAACCAATCTTTCCCATCCCTCTTCCGCCTCTGCTTCTCCTCACTCATTCTACATCTCTTTCTCTCCCTCTCCTTCCGTCTCTCTCCTCTCTCCCTCTCTCTCCCTCTCTCTCCCTCTCTCTGCCTCTCCTTCCCTCTCTCTTCATCTCTCCCTCTCCCTCCCTCAATCTCTCATTCTCTCTCTCCCTCTCTCTCATCCTCAATCTCTCCTCTCTCCCTCTCCCTTCCTCAACCTGCGTCATTCTTTGACCCTATTCCCTTCTTGATTTCCCACGCACTCTCCTCTCTCAACGTAGCCCACTACATCCCTTCTCGTCAAGCGTTCCAGCCCCTCAGTGCCCGTCCTAATCCGTTTATTCATCCTGCTTCATTCACACGCCTTTTATTCCGCCTTCTTTCTTCTCAGGATTCTTCCTTGCCCGACCCTCTTCACATCACTTTTCTTGCCTCTTGTCTCACATACCCCATTTTCTCCGGGTCGCGCTTAGTATCTCATCTGACCACTTCATGGACTTAAGTTAATTCCTCATCGCATTCCCTATTTGCCGCACTCTCCCTCACACCCTTCTTCTACGCTTTCTTTGCTCACTGTGAACTCATTCTTCCCATCTCTTTTCTCTGGCGACAATTACCGTCACACCCATCCTCCCCAACTGTCTCACCCCATGTTCTATCTTATCACATCTTACTCGCTTCTCTCTCCCAGCACTGTTTATCACGCTTATTTTATTCAGGACCACTCTGCCCTGCTTTACTCCCTTCACTGAACTTTATCCAGATCCTCCTCTACTTGCCACATGCCAGTCTTCAATTCTTCCAGCAGAATTAAACTCGTTCCGCTCTATGCAGTCTCGACTTGCACGTCAACCCTTTCCCAACCAGCTCAACCGACCCCTCCCACCCGCTTGCGTTGCCAATTCCCTCCTCCTGTTGCAATCCTTTCTACTGCCCCCTCCCCCATCCCCATCCTCTCATCACTGTTGCCTCTCTTTCCCTCACTCCTCCCGCTTCTATCGGTTGCCCTCCCTCAAACAAATCCCTCCCCCTTCCCTCTGCTCTTCTTTCCCATCCCCTTCCGTTCTATCTTCTGTCCCTCCCCCATTTATCTCTACCCGCTCCTCTTGGCCGTCCTTCATTCATCCCTCCCACTTCTCACTGCTTCCACTTCCTCAACCAAGACCGTCTCCTCCACTCTGATTCACGTTCCCCTCCCACTGCCTCCCCACTCTCCCTGGGTGTGGGGGGCGCGCACCTCAAACTCGCAGGCTTCCCTGCCGCGCGCGTCTCGCGTTGAACAAAGGGATGAGACCGAAGTGGTGGCTCCTGTTCTCTCGTGGCGACGGGACGACTTTTTTGACAACTCAAAGAGGAAGATGAAATGAAGATGAGAGAAAGAGTTAGTACAAGAAGCCCCAGCGGTTGGATTCTAAAATAATTATCATGGAATGAGAGATTTATTTACTGTTTGGTTTATTTTGTGGTGACATGGTCGTTGGCCGTTGTTCCGCATTTGGGTATTTATCGCAGGTTTACTTTTAAGTCTACCACCGGGCGGGTCTAAAGAATATTCGTGGAGAAGGCACATCCTATGGGCGCTCCCTGAAGTGCTTGGGTGTGACTCTCACTTTCTACCTTAGTGACTCACTCAACGGATACGAGCTCTCTGGCCGAGAGAACGTGAGATCTGGTTAGGAAGGAGAATTACTGTAGAGATTTAGTTTAACCGAATATCTGCCAGGGCTTTTTACATGCCACATGCATGACATGAACGCTGTGGAATATTCCGCTCTTCATATTCGTCTATTCATAGTACACTAACATGTCATACTATTATGTGTTTCCATTTTCCTTTTTAGCCTTTTTATTTTTTTGTTTATTTTTTATCTTTTGACTACTTATAAAATAAAGTAAATAACTAAATCAGTTTCCAGGTACGTATACAAATTTTGACATCTGCGAAATATATTACTATTACTTTCTAACATTTTGTTTGAAACAAGTGATTATAATACATGTAATTAAATAAATAATTTGACTCATTATCGAATTATGTAGAATTTCTGTGTATCCAAAGCGCAAGGAGACTTAGAGCTTTGAAATATGAAACTGTCGTTGCGTTTGCCGAGGTGAAGACGGAAGTGGGGTGGGAGGGAAGCAGGTGGTTTGGGGTGGGGGCGGGGGGGGGGCTCTGTGGGTGCGTGAGCACTCGGGCGGATCAGATGTTGCTAAAAACCCTCGCGAAGACTTACACCGGATAAACACAAGAAATTTGCTTACCTTCTACTAGGCCCATTTTTGCGCGAAAAGTTTTAATTAATCCATTAGGAAACTTGCAAAGTAATTTCGAATGAAATACAAAGTGGCAGTGGCGTCGAGAACGTCGTCTTCCCAAAGCCGCTCGCCCCTCCCCCTCCGTCCTCAACGACGTTGCCACCTCCCGCCCTCTGGGGGAGGCTTCGCTCGCGTTAAGATCCACCTCTGGGCGCTGGCACTGCCATTGCCAGCCTCAACGCCACGGTACTGTCAAACAAGCCGTGCAACGCCAAGACACCACCACCACCTCCATCACAACCACTACCACCACAACCACCACCACCACCACCACCTCCACCGCAACCATCACCATCATCCTTCGGCATCATCACTCCTGTAGCTGCCATTGCCATTGCCATTGTAACGATCTAGAACAGAATTGTCACTTCTTTCCGTCACATCTAACTGGATAAGCATTTATAAGACATTGTTACGATCTGCATTACAACTGTATAATAATAAAGGCAAGTAAAATTTCTAATTGAGGAGTCCAAAACACAACAAGTGGCACATTTATAACCACTAAAACCATCAAACCATCAAGAAGTCGTCAGTATTTCAGGTTTCATTGGCACTTTCATTGACACCAGAACCACATATTTGCAGTCATCACAACCGCAAACATCAGTTCCATTCCATCATTACCAAAATTCCTACCACTGCAACTGTTTTCACTGTTACGTATTCATTTCACGCGATCTTCACTTGCACACCTTCATAAATACATTAGCCATAATCTCTTCCGCCGTCAACACTTTCACCGCAACGACCATGAAATCCATATCCGGCTGCTCCTACCCGTATCCATCTCCCAGACGCTCCGAGCAAGAGGAGAGGCCGGCATTAAGCAGAGCAAGACTACCTGATTGGTCGGCTGCGAGAACCCCATAGTGCGCTTAAGTAGCGAACAAGTGACGGCGTCGGGGGACCCCGCTTGCATAATTTATCTCGATAATCTCGCCTTCCAGGGTGAAAAGGCAGGCTGTGGGAGGGGCGGGAGAAACAAAAGACGAACTTAAGGCGCTTGCGTTGAGACGCGCCGGGGCGGCGGCAGCGCGGAGGTGGCCCGGCGGCGGCGGAGAAACAGGAGGACGGGGACGGAGCGAAGGCGGGGGAGGAGGCTGGGAGGTCACGGAGATGAAGGAAGTGGATGAGGCGGAGAAGTCGTTGAAGGTGGTGGCTGATATCACACAGATGGCGTTGGCATTGGAGTAGACGGTGGTGGGGAGATGGCCTAGAAGGGCTAGTGGCGAGAATAGTGAACTTGTATGTTTAATGTAGTGTAGTGTGGTGTAGTGTAGTGAAGAGTAGGGGGCATGTAAGTTAAAGGAGACACAAATGGCGGTAGAGGTTAAGATGGCGGATTCATTGGTTAATTGTTGTTTCCTTGACAAGCCAACTACAAGAGACATTATTCACGTTAGTCTAGTGAGTGTTTTTTGCGGGAGGTGGCGGTGTTCCTCCCATTCTGCATAGCGACATCCGCAACGCCATCTCCCGAGGGAAACGTGCACTACACTTACGGAACTAATGACCATGGTAGGTGACCTACACCTCAGCTTGCAGTGGTTTCCTTCTGTCAGTATATCTCCCAGTGGACCTCCCTCCTCAATCGGGACAAACTCTACAAGCCCGTTTGGCCTCTTGACATGTGTGATAGTGTCGTGCAAGTAAGTATAAATGTGTGTAAGTAACGTGTGAGGGTAAGATAAGGAAGAGGAAGGAAAGATTGCTCACGGTGAATGGGCACTATTGCGAAGGCATCCGGCAGTCACTGATCGGAGAAACCACGGAAAACTACCTAATCGAGCAGACCTGCACTAGAATTCTCTTCCAGACACCGCCTAAATTGGACACAGTTATCTAGGTAGTGTCGAAAATCCGCCGAGACTGGAACCCTAGGACCTCCCGGTCTTAGCCACTGCGATAATGTGGCAGAGGGTTCGGGGGAAGCGATGTTGGAGGCAAATGAAGAATCTGAAGTTGCGGTGCCGTAGATGACTTAAAATGGAGTTGGCAGTTATAGAAATAGTGGCGGGGGAGATAATGTAGAGGAAGTGAGGAGAGGTTGGGGCGGTGAAGTTAGCGGAAACGGAAGCAATGAAGGCGTCAGAGAAATTGAAGGAAGAGGTGACAGAGGACCGTCACCTCCCGGGGCAAATATTCACAATACATACGAGACTAAGAACCTTATCGCCCGCGGAATCACTAACAGTCAACTATTTGGGCAACAAGACACACAGAACAGACGTTCGGAAGGGACATGAAAACTCCATGACTGCGTCTGAACGGGATCTGCCGAACATCAGTGTATACGGGGTAGCCTAAAAACTAGTCACAGGTACAAATTAGTATAACTCCGTTATAAGCGATTTCTCACTCTATGTTCATTATCAAAAAGTATTTTTCTATCCTTCTACATGCACTCTAAGTTTGTAACATTTATTCTGAGACACCCCGTACAGACGATGGCGAGGGAGACAGTTACGATGTATGAAGAGGTCATGTTAGTAGAAGCGTTGATGGGAGCCTTGAGGGAGAGGCGGCGGTCTTAGCTGAGTAGACGGAGGCAGTGATAACACCAGGAGGCAGGGTCAGGTAGACGCGGGGTAAATAGCGATGGAGGCGAATATGGCAGAGTTGGCGGAAGCAGCGAATAGCGGGGTAGGTACGTGGGAGGTAGCGGCGGAGGTGGAGATGGCGAAAGCGGAGATGGCAGAAGGGGAGATGACAGAAGCGGGGATGGCCGAAGCAGAGATGGCAGAAGCATAGATGGAAGGGACGGAGATGGCAGAGGTGGAGATGGTAGAGGTGGAGATGGTAGAGGTGGAGATGGTGGAGGTGGAGATGGCAGAGGTGGAGATGGTAGAGGTGGAGATGGTAGAGGTGGAGATGGTGGAGGTGGAGATGGCAGAGGTGGAGATGGTAGAGGTGGAGATGGTAGAGGTGGAGATGGTAGAGGTGGAGATGACAGAGATGGAGATGGCGGTGGAGATGTCAGAGGTGGAGATGACAGATGCGGAGATGGCAGAAGAGGCGATAGCAGAAGCGAGATGGCAGAAGCAGAGATGGAAGAGACAGAGATGGCAGAAGCGGAGATGGTAGAAGCAGAAATGGCAGAAGCAGAAATGGCAGAAACAGAGATGGAAGGAACGGAGATGGCAGAGGTGGAGATGGTAGAGATGGAGATGTTAGAGATGGAGATAGCAGATGCGGAGATGGCAGAAGAGGCGATAGCAGAAGCGAGATGACAGAAGCAGAGATGGAAGAGACAGAGATGGCAGAAGCGAGATGGCCGAAGCAGAGATGGCAGAGGTGGAGATGGCAGAGGCGGAGATTGCTGAGGCGGAGTTAGCAAAGGTCGAATTGGCGGAAGCAGCGAAGGGAGGGGTGGGTCTCGTAGGGTTGGCACTGGAGGGAAAGCACCTCTCCCCCCAGTTGTGCGAGGGATCGCCTCGCCCCTTCTACCGGCAGCTGCCGAAGTTGACGCAAGCCCTTTGCCTACAGGGCACGCCCCCGCGCCACCCGCTTGCCAGCGACGTGACACAATCAGGGCTGCGTGTCGCAGGCATCGACGCCTCTAGGCCCCACTCCCGCCCCTGCCGGGAGTTTGGTTTTTCACTTAGGGGTTGGTGTTAACAGAAACTTGGAAGTCAGCCGGGTGTAAAATGTCGCTACGGCTCGTGCGGAAAAGAAGAAAGTGCCGGTGGAATGTTGACGAGCTGCGAAATTTAAATCGGTCGCAGACAATGGGGTTTTGTGCTCTTCATCGGAGACATTTTGGAGGTTTGCGAACACTTTCTTGATATAGCATTCCGTAAAGCTTTGAGACAAAAAGTTTTCTTATTGGCTTATGAAAGAAATATTAAAATTTATGAAATTGTTCTAATTAAATCTAGATTTCTTTTAATATGAAAATAATAATTAAATATTTTCTTCTTAAAAAATTATTTTTTCCTTTAATAAAAATATTGTTAAAATTTCGAAAACCTTTATTAAAATATTTTATTTCTTTAATATAAATATTGTTAATTCAAGCATTATTGACGTCTTGGCATAATGAGTACTTAATTCTCGTGAAAATTAAAAATAAATGGTAAATAATTCAAAATTGAATTGCATGAAAAGAAATGTCATTCTCAGAACAATACTCTAACAATTGGAATTGCAATGACGTAAGAAATTTGACGGAAACATTTGTAAATTATGTACATCCACTGTTATAATTAAACTAGAGTAAATAAAGAAACATATACATATACGCCGAAAGGAAAGCCCAAAATTTGATGTAATATACGACGTGACGTCTTACGAAAACTGAAACGTAATACCAGACAATAATGATTCATTTTATTAATATTACTATTGAACAGAAGAATCCACATATTCACTCAATATTATTTATATAATAATTATATAATAACAATAATATTGATATAATTACTCAATATATTTGATAACGCCCATTAAGTATATGAATGTCCGTTAATAAAATAATAGATTTTTCAAAAAAATATTGAACTTGTTATTTTTATCTTCTATTACAGCATAATAAAAATGTGGGTGATGATTCGCTTCTGTTATTGAATGAGATGGCTCAAGGTAACACCTTTTTTCACTGGAGCGCCACTGATCGGAAGATCTTAGAGTTCGAGTCCCGACGTTATTAATTCAGGATGGTCGAATTGCCAGGGAGACTATCGAAGTGGAAGTGTGTACTGCCGGAGTCACACAAATAGACATATGGATGGCAATGACTAATTGTTAGGACTGACAAACGAGGCAGGAGGCGCCGGTCTTTCAACAACATTAGTAATTTTGCAATCGTAAATGTTTCTTCAGAACATGCAGTACTGTGAGAAAATATCTTGTGAAAATTGCTTGTGATGAATTAAAGTTTGCTTTCTTCGAAAGTTTCTTCGTTTCGATATTGCAAATATTTTATTTACTACGTATCTAAAATGAGTGAGATAAAGGGTTTCTCATGATATTTCCGACCTCGTAAGGTCCCTTGAAATATGTGTCTGAAAATTTTTATCTGTTTCGCAAATATATATTTTTTTATAAAAACATTTCGATGCCATTCATGATTATCGCTGAGACAGTTTGATGACTACTCCTGGCAGTTGAGGAGCAAACATTCAAAAGGTGACATGTCCATTTGGCAAAAATTGAGTTTATGTTGTTTTTTTCTTAGAATTTTATTCCCAGAAAAAAACATGAGATGTCTTACAATACTTTAAGTAGTACTCTATTATTTTGGGTTAAAGATGGTGTAGAAAAGGGAAAACTTGTGCTATATTTTTTATTTTTATCACAAAAGAATGAAATGGACTTGTTAACTCTTAACATCACGAGTCAAAAGGAAAATGATAAAAACCAGAAACGATATAGAAAGAGCAAAATTATTTTTCATCGCACAATGCACAAAGGGTACAGCTTGGAATAGCAAAGGAATTCCCAGAAATGTCACGAATACTTTGCGCGCGAACTTGTCCCATACTTTTTAAGGAGCTATATACATGCTGACAACATCGCACATTTCTATTGATACATGCTGACAACATCGCACATTTCTATTGATACATGCTGACAACATCGCACTATTGCAATTATGTAGGTTACTATGTTGATCTTGACCTCGTATTATAAATAGACTAGCAAAATACCCGGCGTGGCCCGAGCTTTCTTCATATTCAATCCTCACGAATGAGGGAAAGATCAATTTTATACAAACCACGGTGTTTAATATTATTTTTGACGTAATTGGTTCAAAATTTAGTAAAATACTATAATTTTCTTTCATTTCATTTTACAACACATTACTGTTAGATGCAATTTTTATTTTTCTTATGCAACGATACTGGCCTCTGGCGAATAAATTAGGTACCAGTTTTGCTGCAGCACTACTGGGCTCTGGCGGAATATATTAGGAATATATTAGGAATATATTCCTATATTAGGAATCACATGCTCTAAGCGAGAAAGGTCGCGGTGCATCTACAAACATTATTTAAATTATTTATTTTCTGCATTTGGGTTGTGTTAATCTGTACTAAACTTTGCTAGGACACTGCGACAATCCTGAAGAAGAGCTTGCAAAAGTTTCATATCTCTTCATACGATAAATTTTGTGGTATCGATGTTGGTTACACGTCCTTGAATTCACTTTTATTAGTATAGCCGTAGATAATTGTGACAGATCAATAAATACCAAATAGTAATAATAATAATAATAATAATAATAATAATAATAATAATAATAATAATAATAATAATAATAATAATAATAATAATAAAAGAAAAAACATACTTTTATACACCTACTCCCACAAATCTTCACATACATGTACGTTACGTTATACCCATAAGTGATGCAGTGTTACGTTACAACCAGACCGGACTGAAGTGGATCGGATTGAAGAGAGAAGTGGCGGGAGGTGTCGGATTGCGTCAGGTGAGGGCGAAGTCTGCTCGGATCGAGGCCTAACAGGACAGTCGAACTGCATTTGGAGGGATTAGACCGACCGCATCGGAGCGGGTCGGAAAGTGGACGGTTGGGCTTTTGTAGGATCGCTGTGTCTCCTGCAATAGCACGGCGACCACGAATAGCCTAGCAATGGAAGAAGTGTAGGAAGGAAGAAGATATCTGAGTGAGGCGATGGACGCAGCCTGGAACGAGGCGATGGCTGGAGCGGCCCAGAAGGCAACGACGTCTGCCAACAAGGACGTAGAAGGGGCAGCAGCGAGGGCCGCGCAGCGGAGGCGGCAGACGCGAGAGGCTGCACTTTGGACGAATGAAGTTTGTGTTTATGCGTCGGCGGAGGCGCGAGGCCTTTGAGGCGCGTGCGTGTAACTAGGTGACGTCTGGCGCTGCTCCGCGCCCAAATGAACCAGCAGACGCATCGCGCGGGGCGGCAAGGAGTGGCACGACCCCGTGAGGCAGGTCGGATGGGGTGCGTTGAGGTTGGATTGGAGTCGGAACGGTTGGGGTACAACCGGAATGGATAGGTGCGGGACGGATTGGATTGGCTCGGACCAAGCGTTGTAGAATCATCAGATTAGCTTGGTTTTGGTGGAATTGGAGCCGGGTGGGACAGTTTGGGTTCGGTTAAGCTCGGACCAGGTGGGACTAGACTTGACAGGATAGGATCGAATCGGTTAGGGTCGGAGATGGGCATGAGGAGAGGAGGATTGGGTTGGTTGATTGATTGGTAATTCGAGCGCGTCAACTGCTAAGATCATTAAGTGGCGGTGATCTTTCCCCTCTAGATGACATCCGCCGCCGACCTACCGTCGGCTAACGGCGTTTTTCTCAATTTGATATCTCCCTCCACCGGCCCAGCCGGAAAACGCTCTATGCTCCCGATTGGTCTCCCGGAAGGTGTGGTAGGGTAGTTTATCTAAGAGTAACTATGTAAAACAGGGGTGAGGATAGGACAAGGAAGGGGAAGGAAACATCGCGCAAGGTTTGTAACCTGTTTGTTATGGTACTGCTCCGGCTTTCGTCTGGTATTGATAGGAGAAAATCAGTGAAATCTACTGATGAAATTAGACGGTCGCCAGAATTCTCCTCCGGACAACGTCCGAATTCGACCTATCTAGCCAGTGTCGAAAATCCTGCTATCGTCGGAACTCGAAGCTAGGACCTTCCGGTCAGGGGCACTGCACTGAAATCAGTTGAAGCCGTTAGCCACCTCTGCAAGGGAGATTGAGTTTGGTTTTGTTGGGTCGGACGGGGTTAGGTCTGATCGGATCCAGATATTCGATCAGTATTTTTTGTTATAGACGTGTGGGCATGTTAAGAATTATGGGCTTGGACGACATTTCTCCTTGGGAAGTCTATAGTCTGAATTATTATTAGACGAGGGTCTGATATTTTTTTAGTTCAGAAAGAGAAGAAGACTAGACAATTTAGAATAGACACTTTCTGAATTCCTGTCATTGTGATTGTTGAGAATCTGAGATCATAATGAGTTTGTTTTTTTCGGGGAGGGTGGCGGGGTGGGGTGGAGCAAATTATTTCGGTGATGTTGGTGCGGAGTGGGCAGGGTGGGTTGCAGGTGACGTGACGCGCCGTTGCGAGGGGGGGCATTTTTGGGAGGCACGAAGATGACGCACGCTGAAACGGGGCAGTTGACTGGCAGCAGTTCTTTCTTATCTGGTGGAGGCTGCGACCTGACGTTTCTTCCTGGGTCGTTCGCGAGATGCCTAATTAACAAGTAAGGCAAGGATGCATCGTCAGCTCGTGGCTCATAGCGAAGTCGCTAGCCTTTCACCACTGAAGTCCGGATTACAGTCCCGTCGAATCTCATGGGAAATTTGTTCCAACAAACGAGTTTGGTTGCTTCACAAGGGCTAGCCCAACCCCTAGAAAGTGTCCTAAACCCTATTTTAATTCCTTCCCAATTCTGGCCGCTGGGTAGTGACGCACGGGTAGTGAGGCGGCGCCCTGCTGAAGGAGATACTTGGAGAGGGAAATCGTGCGCAAGCTGATGTGTAGGTCGCCCTCGGATCTCACTGTAGAGATGAGGTGGAAGACTGCCACTTTCCGTGATAAAACATTCGCGATACTAAGAAGGTCAATAACCATAGCAGTTGACGTGCCGTAAAGCAAGCAATCGATTGAATTCCCAACTTCTTTTACTGGTAGTGCTATACCGGGATGTTCTCAGTCAAGGCCAGAGAAATCAAATGCGACTTTCTTGAACAGTAATTAAACGATGTATGAGTAGCAAGATGAAATAATCCTCCACATACTAATGAATTCAAATATAAATTATTTCCTAAATTTTTACTTCTTCAAAGCGGCCAAGTGACCTGATCAGATTCCATTAACTGTTGCCCACTGTTGATGCTCAGTCACCAAATTGGGTATTTTTTTCCAAAACTTATTTGTCAAATTCTGTCCACAAACACAATTCCATTGTGTCCGTTGAATTTCAACACTGTTTCTTACTCCTTCTGTATTTGTACATAATTGTATTTGCAGTTACAATGTGTTTTGAAAAGTTGCACTTCATGCGAGCTAAGACGTTTTCACAGATAACCGATATTTGAGTCAGAAAAAGCGCTCCGGATAACTCGCCGGATTTTATTTCTCTAGACAATACACTGCTCAAAATTTAAAGTCTCTTCATTAAATATTAAAAAGCCTTTATATGTACAAATAAAAAATGTTAACTAAATAATTATATACTTTTTCTTTTCTAAGAAAAAAACGAATAAGAGGAAGATATATTTATCATTCGTTTAAATTATATCTGTTGGAATAAAGTTGACGTACGCATGCCCCATTCCTATTTGATGGAATACTTCCATCATTCAAACAGAGAAGTAATTCTTGAAGAACGGCTGTGCGGGAATGGGGATGAGATAAAGCATGTTTGTAATTTAAAATGTTTTAAGAGCGGTGCGTAAAGTTCATTGAAAGAGATGTGATGCAGCAAGAAAAGAAGAACACGGAGACTCAACTCAGTAGAAAAGTTATGGCAGCTCTGAAAGAAGTACACACAGAGAACGTTGCAGTGAGAGTGATGTTGGGAGAGAGAGAGAGAGGGATGGGAGAAGCTCCTTCCGCGAGGCAGCAAACGGCAACTCCTTTAACGCGAGACTCTGCACGAACGCACTTCTCATGCTCCGAGCCTCGGAATTGACTCGTTGACGCGCGCTGCCAGGTACAAGGCCGTGTGAATGCATGAGCGCCACTTCCTAGAAATGGAACGCGCTACAAATGCAAATGCAGTGCACTACTCACGCCGTCACGTTCTAGACATACTCCGAGAAAACACGTAAAAGAAATTTCTCGTTTTTTCGCCACTCGTCTGTTGTAGACCCTTAATTTTTTAAACATTAGTGTAGTTTTAGGAAATTCATGGTTAACGAGCATGATATAAAGCATAATGGATGAGAGAAGTTGGACGTCTTTTACACCATGACATTTTGTGCTTATGATTTCAAATCGTGCGATTGTGTAACTCTTTTCTCTCTATTTTTTCCATTCTTTCGTAGCTGTATTTTGAATCTTAGACTTATTTATTGAGGAGTCGACATGAAAAATAATTTTCAATACGTAGATTTTCTGCGCGACGTTTCCAAGTCAAACATGTAGCTAGTATTTCTCTCGAATTACGAGCGATGGACAAATGACTGTATCTGCAATCATACAAGACAAATACAATATTCTATTTAACTAGTTTCATAGTCATCTACTTTTGTACCATTTTCGGTGCCGTAAGAGATTGTTTTAATATTAGTACGAGTACACAAAAAGAACTGTTTTGCCAATTACCAATTTCCTTGAAAATACAACAAAAGATTTGGAGCACCACATATACGAATGTTGCTAGTCACGAAATTCGTATGAATGTTGCTATTCACGAAATTCCCGCTTTCCTATTTAAAGACTTTCTAATTCTCTCCTTTACTCTCACAGCCGTATGAAGGGAGAGAAGAGAGTTGGCGAAACGTGTTTTAAGAATATTCGAGATACTGCAAGTTTCTGAATTCGAGATGCATACATTACTTTCATGACGAAGTGAAGGCACCTGCAATAACCGAAACCTTAAAACAGTTGCTGCAACTATGAGTCGTCAAAATCATAGAAATCACAATTATTCAATGGCAGAATGTAAATCTCTCCATATGTTGCTGGTCTGTTTTTTTTTTGTTTTGTTTTTGTTTGATTAACTTAGATGATTTTTTCCAAAAATATTAACCGTCGCTTTCCAAAGAAATTGACAGTGGGAGATGGACTCCGGTTTAGTTCTTTTTCCTTTATCTTTATTTAGGTATAGAGTAACACTTTTATCGTTTAGGACATTAACTACTACAAACTTTCTTAACCTTAAATGGCAGTTTTGGAGTTCAAAAAATGTCAGAACAATTCGCCATGCGTAATCGCTGGGTGGTTTATATTTCCGGCGTTCTCTTCTAGCTAGACCTCCCCATGCAAAAATCTTATTTTAGTATCTGACGTCGTAGAACACAATTGTGCATACGTACGAACATCATGGATATTGCCCTAGTTCTTCAAAAAGGTTGTGGGCATCTGGGTCCTGATAAGAAAAGGCCAGAATATACAGAATAAGTTCAAAATACAACCAATTCGCTTTCTCCTCACCTTAAAAATTAAAAATATTTAAACACAAACTAACAGAAAAATTGTTGAATTGTTTACTCTATTATTTCAGTAGTATACATACCTTTTGCGGCTCTCACACGCAACCAATCTTTATAAATGAGGTCTCTCAAAAAACACAATTGCACGGAGACGTGACGAATTGAACTTTGACTATAAAAATATGGAGAATTCGCTTAAAAAACGCATAAAAAATGTATGTCAAATTCAACCCGCAACACTGTCAGTTACATCATTAAGTAACTCCTAAACGAAGAATTCTAGGGCCTTAAAACCTAGGCCTAAAACCTTTAGGCCAAAGCCTTCAAAAAAATGTTCCTCACACTATAATATACAGTATGAAATATTCTTGTACATTCAATTAAATTTTTGCTGGTTCAGTGCTTATCGATACTACCAATACCACCTACACATAGAGGAATACAGAATATATTCCTCCATGACCTTGCAGCCCTTAGTGCTGGTGGCCATCTTTGTGGCGTAATGCTTAGAAGGTTTAGATTCCTCCATCTCAAATTTACACTTCCTATGTACACCGTGATTTGCGCAGAACGACGAGGTTTATTTCGATAGTTATTAATTCAAGATTTGCTCTCCCGGCAACAACAAGAAGTACTATTAATAGCTGCTTGATGTCGATGAAGACCTTTTCTAATGCAAAAAAGTGCAACCATTCAGTTAACGTTTTGCCGTGATCTACAAGTGCTGTGAAACTAATTTTGAGGGAACTAAGATGGAAACGGACCACATGTTCATATGTGCCAGTTTCACGATACCCTTAAGAAAAATTAGAGTAGGGTTTAACATGCGAGAGTTCTCGTACGGGGACGCTAGTATTCTTAAATCTTGTTTTAATAGTTCTTCAGTGTACAAAATTGATCTTCAATTGTACTGCTATTTATTCTGGAGTCAGTCGTTGACACCCATTATCCTTCTCCGCGTACTGGATAAAGCGTTGATATGTGAAGGTTAATATTTTTAATCTGTGGGAGCTATTCGTTGTCTCTTCATAAAATTATCTTCCCTTTGATACCTTTTGTTATTTGGTAATATTAGTTGAGTATGGAAACACCACACCGTGTACACTATATAAATAATATAGGAGGTGACACAAAATTTCAGATAATTATCCATTCATAAGAACATGCAAATAAATACTTGAAACACAAATCGCGCGAGTGGTGTTATTAAGGAAGTATGGCGAGAGCATCTCTAGCTGGAGTGTTTTCGCCTCGCGCGTCGTTCATCTCCATGTTTTCACGCGGGGCCCCAAAAGTTCGCAACAAGAGGGAAACGCGTTTTTTCATATCTCTGGGGAAGGTGGCTGGAACGCGCATTCCGACTTTTCCAACCGCACGTCTGGAACATGGTTGCGAATCTGGCGGGCGGGAGCTTTCATTCTACCTTTTTCCCGCCACGTTGCCAAACTTTCACATTTCGTTTGCGAAAAAAAAAAGCTTTCCAACTACTGAAGTGCTATTTTTCATAGCACCTCTTCATCCTCAGGGACGCTCCTACCTACATTGCTAATGTGCGTAATATGGTGTTGGTAAAAGCACGGAAGAAGACGAGATATTTCGGAGCTGATTTGATTCGGAGAAGTTGGGAAAGATTTTTTTATATTCTTCAGGATGAAGAAGGCGAAAAAGTCTTCAAGATCTTGGCAGAAAAGAGGCAAAAATGGGGAAACAGCGGGGATGTAAGAAAAATATTTTTTTTAAAGAGGAAAACAAAGAGTTGCATTGTTCAGAAAGAGAGTTAAAATAGAGCTCAGAGATGAATTAGGATAGTGCAACGTTTTTGAAAATAAATAATGAACAATTATATTGATTTGAATGATCAGCTACAATTTTATTCGAGATAATTACGACAGAAAATTATTTTCTTAGCATTTCATATTATAAATGCATTCTTATGCAAATTAATATTAAATACTGATAATTTTATATGTCTGTCTATTAAACTACATTCTCTAAATATTTAAAGTTATTTTAACGCTCCCATTCCATTCCGATACCCGGAGAACAAAAGGGCGTGGGTGGGTCAAAGATGAACTCCAGAATAAATTGTAAAGTAATTGAAGGAAAATATTGTAAATTTAAGACCTGTTTCATGTAGTTTTCAAAATATTATGGTCTTTCTTCATTTTCTTGTATACAATTTTGTTAAAATGTACTTAATTTTTGAGCTGGAGCAAGGACATAGATATTTTTAACACTTCTGGTACTTACGCTTCTTTCCCCACGGATTGAGATGGCCAGAGACATTTTTTGAAAAACAAATTTAACATCAGCTATGATGATCCTAATGCACTACTGTTCTCTACATCGATCTATACTAAAACAAGAATGCAACCCTGTTTTGGAGCATGTCTTGCTGTAAGAAAACGGGGGAGTTCCCCTGACGCACAGCGATAGTTTCGAGTTTTTTATTTGTAGATATCCGATAAGAGTTGAGAGATGAAACTACTACTTACTGCGAGGAACGGTTCTTGTAATTAAGTCTTAAACAATGATCTATTAACTCCTTACCTAAACAAAGATAGATAAAAAATACGCTGAATTCCATCCTTGACAAGCCATTGGAATACGATTGTTAAATTTTAACATAATGAGGTTAAAGCTAAAATAACAATCAATTTGAACATTCTTGCTAAGAATTCAATACAAAGAAAAGCATCGGTAAACACCCGTTTTTCCGCTGAAACACTGCTTGATTTTTAAAGTTATATGCAATGTACTCCAAATATTATTTGCTGGAGCATTGAAATATTTAGACACTTCAAACATATTCATACTTTGGGATTCATACTTTAGCTGTCATTCTACCTGTAGATTGATTTGAGACTTTTACAGTGTGTATTGTCACTTTTAAGGCATGTAAAATAACGTTTAACTTTCAATTTCTTGGGAAAACTATATTCTCCCACTATTCCCATCCAAATTCAACTCGTATATGCTGAGCCAGCCAAGGAACGTCAGAACAAACGGGTAATTATATCTGAAACTGTTATTGATTGGTGATTAATGCAGTTGACATTAGTTGCCAGCTTAGCGGGTTCATAGGGTGCCAATTATCAAATGTCCCCGAATACAGCACACGTCCTGTGATGAGTGAGAAGCACGATTCCAGAGCTCAAGCTTTAGACACTCCAATCATCTCCATCACGAAAACAAGTCGATAAATCTGTGATGACATCAACAGCAATAGCAACAAATCTTTTTTTCTTTCAGAGAAAAGGTATGGACGCCCCTCTTCCTCTCTTGTCACTGTGTCAATGCGTGTGTAAGTTCAATCTAGAGATGTGTCATTGTTGTCGATCTTTTCAAAACATCTTTTTTATAAAAACATCATTGTTTTAAACATAAATTAACTAAAGCCTTGTTTTTTGCTCGATATTTTTACCTATTTGATGTTGTTTGTGAATGAAAATTTTCCATAATCACAATTTTATAGTAGTTAAAATATAAACGCACAATTGATGATTCCACTGCCGGTTCCTATATTCAAACGAAACACACGCTGTTCATAATACCTTCAGACTTCAATACACAAACAGACTATCTCTCCCCCGAGAGATGGAATTGGTATCCCCTCTTTGCATTTCGCAAGCGGAGAAGCTCACAATCCTCGTGCAGTAGACGAAGAGTTCTCCCCGAACTCTTCTACGGTGAACTAAGGAAGCTCTGACCCTTTGAGATGAGTCTCAGTATTCAGGCCTGCATACTATTTTAATAATACTTTTTATTTCGTTTTGTCAGTTAAATTTAAATTGTAAATTAATAAATGTTGCCCCTGTCAAAATAATCACCTCCCTCCGCAAAAGTAAAAGTTAAAGGTTACTGAACAGCATATGAAAACTTCCACGTTTAAAAGATACATGGTTTTTGAACATGGTATTATTTATTATTATTATTATTATTATTATTATTATTATTATTACTATTATTACTATTATTATTATTATTATTACTATTATTATTATTATTATTATTATTAGTATTATTATTATTATTATTATTATTAGTATTATTATTATTATTATGCTGGTGGTTTTAAGTGTAATATGGCTTATCTTCCAGCAGAATGTTATGTTGACTGTACAGATAGCTGTATATGATAGCAACAACATTTTCATGCCTTTGTATACAATTCTTTGGGGCAGAATGAGGCATGTAGATAAGATGTGGTCTTGTTTACCGTGTGAAGATTGCATGTTCTACAGAGATCTGAAATTTGTTACTTTATTATATGTTTACTGAAGCTTCTTGTCTCTATGACCTGGTCCTGTATTGCAATCATAAACCCTTCTCTCTCCGAGTAAAGCAGTCCTTTAGTGAGTCATGTGTTGGCTTCTTTGTCAACATCTTCGGCATTGATGGCCTGCCAAAGTTTACTATGGAGCTGCTTCATCTTCCAGTTTTCTATCAAACCTTGGTGATGATGGGCTAGTTTTTCCTTCATTTGTAGAGATACTGCTATATATTATAGCAGTAGTAACATTATAACAGTGTATTATAACTGTTGGATATCACTATTATTATTATTATTACTATTACTATTACTATTACTATTACTATTACTATTACTATTACTATTACTATTACTATTACTATTACTATTACTATTACTATTACTATTATTATTACTATTACTATTATTATTGTTATTACTATTATTATTATTATCGTCATCGATGTTTTAGTGGTTGTTTAGTGGCCGATGTCGCACCCCTGGTGTGTGGTGCTCGACAGCTATTGCGTGCATCGTTTGCGCACCGTTAATCCAGAGCGGCACGCAGAGGCAACGCGGCGGTCGCCGACTCCTGGGGAGCTGCGGCCGCCCCCGCCCCCGCCCCCGCCCCTGCCCAACGCCCATCGCCCATCGCCCCGCCCCTGCCCGTCGCTCGATCAAAGCGACCGCGCCGCCCGCCGCAGAGGAGACGCCCTGCTGCGCATTTGCGCCAACGGCCCGTTTGCGCCTGCGCCGACGCACACACACACACGCGCGCGCGCGCCCGCCCCTCTCAATGCCGCCCCTGCCACGGCGCATTAGGAGTGCTAATCAACGACGAGCCCAAGGGCACGGCCCAGTATAGTTATAGCGTGACACCTCAGCGGGCATTCTCATGTGAAAAAGATTATTTTGATGGCTTATTGCAGACACATTGTAGGTTCACTGATAGTTATTTTAGATAATGTACGCTCACCACGTGTTGAAATTCACTCTTTCTTGTGTTTGCGTATGTGCACTGTTATCTTTGGTGACTCAACTCTCATCAATAAATACCATCCCATATATGGACATTTTATATTACTTCTGACAAAGCATATTTAATCACGAAAAATTTCAATGTATCGAGCATTCTTTAATTTGCATTCTCTTTTTCATCAAATAAAATAGTAATTACATTAAAAAAGAACCTTCAGAACAACGCATTCATAAATATTTCGTTGTATTTGTAAGCAAAACAACATATTAATTACATTGTTATGTGTTTCAGGTAAGTCAGTATGGAAGAGATACAGAGCACCACATTTCGTATGTGAGTAGTAAATCTATATATTTTTTTAATTCTTTATTAAAACATTTCTGGTTTTCAAAATAAAATAATTTTTGTAATAAAATGTCGAATATATCAGGTTTTCTAAATAAATTATTCATCGTATTTTAAAAGAGCAATGCGTCAAGCTACAATAAATTTATTACACGAAATTTTATTGGCATATATTTTTAGAAAAAGCAATTTGAATGTAAGATTTAAAAACTCATTAAATGTTTTTTTATATGGTGTTCGTAGATATTGTTATTACTTATATATTTCTGACAAATTAATTCAAAAAACTTTAATTCATTATTACTATATCTCATAGTCGGCTCCACTTTAACAACGTCATAATTGTTTATAAAGGAAAGTATGCTATAGATTCATAAATTAATTTGATGTATAATCTACTTTAACCTTCAGCCAGTTAACAAAAGCAAAAATTTTATCACAACCTATAAAATGAGCACTATTTTCTTGAACTTTTTTTGCTAAATATGTATTATAAAATGGACACATACCTGACCTTTTAGTAGAAAACTTAATTGAGATTATTTACAAGCGTATTATAATTGCACTTCCACTTTTTTGCCTTTATCATTATCATTAACGTTAATTTTATCTGAGTACCATTTTGTGCTTAAAGTAGGTGAGTTAAAATATTCTGAAGATACTTTTATTAGCATTAGTCAATAGGATTCCACTTTTTCGTGAAACTAACGACTGAAAGGGATTACAAAATATTCGACGAAACAGTTCATTCATGTAATTCGCAATGAAGACAAACAAGGCACAATTAAAGCAACATAGAATTGTGGACTTGGAAAACAGAAATAATTGTACTTAGAGAAAAATAAATTGCGATAACCATGATACTCAACATAAACACTAAAGCATCAAATCGTTTTAAATAATCGGTTTCCGTTAATAAAATATTTATACTTCAATTTTTGATAACAAACCATTTTCAAACGGTTCCAAACTGTGTAGCTATATTTTCGTTAAAGGGCTTTGAAAATAAAAATGATGCTACAAAACTGACTTTTACGATTCTTTTCCTCTGACTTACTTGATGACATTGTGTATTAATCAGCAAGAATGCCTGATAATGGGCCCAAATTCATACGCTTCGAAACGTATTTCAATATCATCCATTACGAATAAATGTTAAACTGCGGTAAGAAAAAATATTCATTATTTACAACAACGTTGAACGTGTTTGTATGAAAAAGGGTTGGAAGTGAAAGTTTAAGATTCAACTAATGCCTTATTAAGTGAATTTTGTGTGTAGTTATGTAATAAATGTTCACGTTGCTACCGCGAGCTGTATGCTTGTTTGGCTCTTTTTCCTTAACTATCTGTCTGCAGGAAATAGGAATCTGTTTTTGATAAGAAAAATTTTTCCCAGTGTGAATAAACTGTTTATTATCGATTGTCTCAAATTATTAGGAAACACTGAAGTATAAATAATGGTTTCGGTTTTGCTCTCACATTGACTCGATGTTGGTGAAGGTTCGGTTTTCAGTTTGGCGCTTTTGCTTGTTGTAAACACCGTGTGATGGGCGACTGAGGTGGCGAGGCCATGTGATAGACATAATATCCCATAGAGCAGGGAGGGCGTGTTTAACGGATGCCTGATTAAGAGAATTGTGTTTTCAGTTATGTAATTAACTACCACGTTGTCACCGCAAACTAAATACCTGTTTAAAGATTTTTTTTACTATCTGACTGTTTGCAGCCAGCAGGCTACGAACAAGTACTTTTCACAGTGTCAGTAAAACTTATTACTGTCTTTTGATTATCAAAATTATTAATAACCAGTGAATTATAAATAACGGTTTCGGTGTCTCTCTCAGTGTTGAACCTGTTTCGATGAATGTTTGACATCCGATTTGACGCTGTGGCTTGTGGCAAATTCCGAGTGACAAGCGGTGCTCCAGGCGCATGGCGATGAGTTTCAAAGGAGTGTTGAACGTGTTGACTGTTTAAGTGAATTGTATGTGCAGTTAGGTAAAACGTTGCTATCTGAAATTGAATATTTTTGTTTTTTCTCTCTGTTTGGAGCACACAGAGAAATCTGTTTGCTGAGAACAAGTATTCTTCTCAGTATGTTTACTGTGAATTGTGTAAAATTATTGGGAATCAGTGATGTATAAATAAAGGTTTGCGTTTTTCTTGCACTATTCCATCTGTTTCGATGAAAGTTTGATCTCGAAAACTCCAAGTGATGAGCGGAAGATGGACGTAACGAGCCCGTATAGCAGCAGCACAATAATCCTGTAGCGAGCGAGCGAGAGAGAGAGGGAAAGAGAGAGAGAGAGAACAAGAAAGAGTGAGAGAATGAGAGAAAGAGAGAAAGAGAAAGAGAGAGCGAGAGAAAGAGAGAGAGAAAGAGAGAGAAAGAAAGAGAGAGAAAGAGAGAGAGAAAGAGAGGAAGGGATGCCTGGTTAAGTGAATGGTGTATTCATATAAAATAAACGTCTGGATTTCCACCTTAGACTGACCACCGTTTAGGTTGCTTTTTACTAATGGCTCTGCTTGTAGCATACACGAAACTGTTTGCTGGCAACAATTGTATTGTACAGTATCAACAAAACAGTTTACTATTTATTGCCCAAAATTATGGTAAATTAGTGAAGTAGAGATAACGATTTCGGGTTTGTTCTCACTCTTCAACCAGTTTCGGACTAGGTTTGGCTTCCGGTTTGATGACGGGGTTGTTGTAAACTCCGTGTGTCGGGAGGTGCTCCGGGCGACTAAGACTGAGAGCTAGTATGGCGGCAAAGTTCTAGGGAGTGTTGAACGTATTACTAAGTTTGTTATGTGTTCAGTTATGTAATACGTCCACTTTGCTGCCGTAAACTGAATACCTGTTTAGGGTACTGTCTACCTGTTTGCAGTGTACATAAATCTGTTCCTTTCGGACATATTTCTGCTGTTTGCAAATATTTTTGCAGTATAAGTAATAGTGTATTCTCCAATGAGAGCATAATGATGGTTGTTATTCCGTAGTTGATGTTGCGACGATTAGCGACGATGGTTAATTTATACGAGTGAATGATAGCCATCATGCACGAGTAGAAGAACTATCTCTATGACCTTGAAATATTCATAATATATTTTGAACAGATTTTGTTTTATCTGAAGCTCATACCTACATAAAACATAGTTGAGGAATTAAGATAGATAATAAATCTGAAATAATTTTCATCGTAATAATTATAATTGAAGAGTTGTTGAATTCGCTATTTCCTGAATTTTAGGTGGAGGACAAACTTCAATGTTACAGTCGCTGGCTTCAAGATTCATTTCCTGTTGAATAATCAATGCGAAATGTAAAGAAAAATATGTGTAAAACAATGTCTACGTTACCTACATCAAACTGTAAAATCATTCACTTGTCTACCGCGATTCAAAAGAAGCACGAATTGCAAATAGAATGCAATTCTGCCCGTGGATGCCGAAAATTCTAGGAATGTGATTGGTCGACAAGCCGTGGATTGCGAAGTGGAATCCACGGGGTCGATGACATTTGTCGATTAAATATACATCAGGAATACGTATTTTATTAAATGGTCGTATAGAAAACTTTTACTATTGGTTGTGTGAAATCATTAGGCCTCAGTGGTGTATAAAGAAGGGTTTTGGTTTCGCCCTCCCTATTGACTGGGTTAGGTCGAAAGCGGACGTGATGGGCGAGCCCGTATGGCGGCGGCATAATCCGCCCGTAGCGCGCGCGGGGCGGCAGTCGTAAGTGCAGATGGCCCCGGCCGCTTTAAGGGGATGCGGCCAAGATCCGGGTGCTCCTCCGCGGCGGGGCCGGGCCAGCGGAATCGATTGCGAGGGGCGCCTGGCGCGGCGCGCGGCGCCCGACCCCTCTGTCACTGCCTCCGCCAGCGCCACCGCAGCCGCTGCTACGTCACCGCTGGCACGGGGGCGGGCCGGACGCACTCTTTTGGGTTTCGTCTTCGTCTTCATCCTTGTTTCTGCTCGTTGCACTTTTCTCTCATTTTTAGCTCTCTTCTTTCACTTTTTCTAATTCTTTTTTCTTCTACGCTGTTGATCCACCTCGTCTTTCTTTACTTCGTCTTTTTTTATTTATTTTCTCTCTACTTATACTTGTTCTACTACATGCGTTTCTGTATTCTCTTTCTCTCCCTCTTCTTTCACTCCCTTATCTCTCTCCCTCTTCTTTCTCTTACACTTCTTTCTCTCCCTCTTTTTTTTCTTCTCCTTTTTTCTCTTCTTTTTCTTTCTCTTTTAATTTCCTAATTTTTCTCTTTCATTCTCTATTTATTTCACTTAGTATTCTGTTTCATAATTCGTATTCGTCTTCGTACACTTTTCCTTTTTCTCCTTTTCTTTCTATTTCTTATCTTTCTTATTACTTCTCCTGTGCATTCTGTGCTTTGTTACTTTTCTGTTTTTTCATAGGCATATATTTCACATTCGTTTCTTCAGTTATTTATTTTTAATTACTTTTATAACCCCAATGTTTGAATGTATTAACTGCTTTGCACTTACTTTTCTCTTGGTTTTTCGTTTTCTGTTAATCTTATTTTTTACTGTCTGAGCTCATATCATCGTTGTCATCGCGACTTCTATGTTTCGATGACACCCTCCAGATATTGTTTCCTCTCTTTCTTTGATTCTTTTCCGACACCCATTCCCTCTCTTATAAATAAACTTTCTTTGCACAATTTACATCTCCATGACCATCGCCACGTAACGTCATCGGTACTTGAAAATCATCATTCCTTCCTCTGCTTCTGCATCCGACTCCGCGGTGGCGGAATTTTCGATACTAACTAGATAGCGAGATTGAACTCATCCGCTGTCTAGAGGAGAAAAAGTTCTAGCGGCCAGCTGCTCTTATCGCTAGTTTTCCGTGGTTCCAGGTAAATGCCGGAGCAGTTTCCTAACAAACGGGCCACGAACTGCTGGCGATCTTTCCTTCCTCTTTTTTGCCCTATTCTTCCCTTACACTCTCTCACACACACACATGCATGACATGACTTCACTTATCGGGAGCTTAGAGTTTGACCCAGATGAGGCGGTGTCTTGCTGGTGGGAGATACGTGGAGGGGGAAATCCCCCGCAAGCCGACGCGCAAGATGGCGGCGGATCTCACCACAGAGCGGAGAAAGATCACCGCCACCTACCGCGATGCTCCGTTTAGTACATCAACGAAACTATTGACTATAGCAGCTGGCATGCCCGAACACACGAATTTATCTGTCCATCAACTTCTTCCTTTTATTGTTGACAGAATCGGTGGTATAATGGACACACTTCTCGCCTGGAACAGGGTTGGACACCCTTGCAATCCAAATGAAATTTGTGATGGCTAAGGCTGCATCGCGACAGGTTTCTTCGGAGTCTTTCTCTTTCCCGTGGCTCTTATGCCATCTTCTCCATTTTAATGGTCATTACTTACCTCGTCAGCATCATAATCATCTTCATGATTTTTACATCTCGAGGTAAATCCTTAGTGAATAAACCCGACAGTCCCTTTGATTAGATCATTCGTTTCTGGACTACTGTCATTGTTGCGTATACCCCAAATGTACGGCACACGATAAATGAACTAAATCGTATTTTCCTTCGTACGCGCGCGAAGTTTATTCTTTGAAATTATATTTACAAGCACTTTTTACTTACTATTCTTGCAACTGAATTGCTGGTCCACCCTAGGGCAGTAACGTTCGATAAAACGGCCTTCTTCTAACGCTCCTGCTAGTGCAAGACGCTGCAACCCGCTTGTCAAAAACTGAGCAAACTGAAAGTGGTCAGTTTCCTAGGCAATTTTACGGCAGGCGGGCGGGCGGGCGGGCGGGCTCGGCGGACGAGTGAGCGGTCAAACGGGTGAGTGAACAGGCGAGTGAGCAAGTGGCCGGGCGGGCAGGCGAGTAGACGAGCACACGAGCGAGTGAGAAAATGGACAAGTGAGGAAGCAAGCATGAGTGAGCAGCGGGCTGACGAGTGAGCTGGCGAGTGAGTGAGCGAGCATGCTAGCGAGCAGGCTAGCTGGGAAGTGAGTGAGCATGAAGGCGAGTGAGCGGGTGGTCGGACGAGTGAGTGAGCAGGAAAGCGAATAAACGGGCGGGCGGAAGAATGAGAGGGCGGGCAGGTGTGTGTGTGAGCCGGCAGATGAT
>BLKR01005462.1:0-80282 GCA_011170035.1 Teleogryllus occipitalis
GCGGCAGAGGGCGACGTTATCTGCGATGTTGAACGTTGCGCCAGCGCTTACGGGGCACCTTTATGGTGTTTATTGACCATATCGCATGTTTCTGGTGAGTGATAAGCGGGATATAGGTCGCATTGGGAATTCGAAATGGGCTTCGATAGAGTCTTCACCTCCTTCGTTAGTATTGATGGCCGCACCATTTATTTCGTTTCTTTGCCTGACTGCAAAGATCGATAAGGATCGATCAGTCGAGTGTTTGGGAGAGCCTTCAGCATCAGGAAACATTTGCATGATATAATACTTCGTGCTGTAGGTTATGGACTAAAATTTAAAATGTTTTATTGGGTTTCTCTCATATCAAGTAATATAAAATGTAAATTTCCTCTACGTATTTTCTTCCGCAAAAAATTGGGTAAATTTGAAAGGGATCTTGTGAAACAGATTGGGTGAAAATTCTTTAATTTAAACTTGTTTCTTTAAGTTATTAACTTTGAACTTGATAAGTCAAAGCTGTAGCGCCTCAAAAATGTGTATACCCATGAAGTATGTCTTTGCCGGGCTGCTGGCAATGAAGTGCCAATGTGCGCACGTAACAGCGAGCTCCCTCGTTCACGAATTTCCGCGCTCGTCGCCCTCACAGCCCTTTACGCGTGGCAGTCGGTATCTCGCGTTCTGTTCGAGCGTAGCCGAGGAAAGGAAGGAATCGCATTGTAAGTGGCCCATCGGAGGGCTGAGAAACGCACTTCCGCCACGTTGTATTCCGATGCTGTAGTACTTTCCGTTCCGCCTTATTTCGCGACTGCGCGGCGGGAGGGGGGCGTGGCAGGGGCGGGCGCGGGTGTGGCGTGTCCTACGAGATCATTTCCAATGCAAACGAACTTCACCCGCCCCTGTTCCCGCGCAGTTCGCGCGAAAGGCGAAAGAGGGGGGAGGGGTGCCGATGGATAATTCGCCGCCGCGCCACGATCGCGTTGGTGTCGACGCCTGCGGAGATCCATTATGGAGTACCCACCGCCGCCTCCGCCTCCCCTCGCCCCCCTCCCCGCGCTGGCCTGCTGTTTGGACGCCTTGCGGTGAGGTGGGGGTGGGGGAGAGAGTACGGGAAGGCGAAGTTCGCCTTTAGCGACGCCGCCAGCTCCCGATGCTCTGCTGCAATACGTTCATCGTTATGCCGTTGCGTTTCTAGGCTGGGGAGGATTAATACGTAAGTAGACTAAGCAAGGTTTTGGGGGCAGGGTTGCTCAGCGACCTCCAAAACATTATATTAGTTTAAATCTTAAAAAATATTTTAATTTTTTAATTTAAAATAATATACATTTTTTGTTACATTAATGTAAACACATAACTTCATTCCAATATTACTATGGTTTATTTATGTGTAGGACTGCTCAGAACATTGTTCCGTCGGTGGTCATATGTATTCCAACACGTATTATCTGTTACAAGAGTCAAAACCTTGGTTGGGACCAAAATTGTTTCGAGCAGCTTTGTGAGGACGAGTTAGAAAATGTCTGTATTAAGAAATGTGTGAAATGATTTTATAATGACGTAATATTATTTTTCTTTAAATTTGAAAAAATGCCTTAGTTTTTAAAATTTAAAATGTTATATAGTTTTTGTTACATTAATGTAAACTCGCAATAGTTTACACAAGATCCTACCCGTATTAATCGGAAGGGCAATAACGTTGTGTGTTCTTGGAAATAAATAATAAAGTCGAATCTGTATTAAAGACTAAAAGTGCTAATAATTTCTACATTAGTAAATCTCATTTTTGAAATTGCTCAGCAGTTATAGCTCAAACTCTTCAGGAACAGTGTGTTGTTTGTATCTCGTCAGTCACAAGCGTCTTATGTTCTTATGTATTCTTTCCAAAATCGATGCAATGGTCTTTTTGAAGCAAGCTTGAGGTAATATCAATTACATTTAAATCCGAGAAATCTAATTGTGGTAATTAATGTATGTTCAACTTTTAAGAGTATGTATGTGAATACTAATTTCACTATCTTCGACAGATACGATAATGAAAAGATTTAAGATTACTAGCTGTAAAAACAAGCGTCAGTTTTT
The DNA here is from genome assembly GCA_011170035.1 of Teleogryllus occipitalis. Taxonomy (NCBI): domain Eukaryota; kingdom Metazoa; phylum Arthropoda; class Insecta; order Orthoptera; family Gryllidae; genus Teleogryllus; species Teleogryllus occipitalis. The sequence goes on from BLKR01005462.1 coordinate 2,059, forward strand.
TCATCATATCTAGCGATTCTTAGAAGGCCTGCTCGCATTTGCCGCGTTCGTGCTTCTAAAGAGTTCTTCTTTCTTATAAGTCTTCTTTCTTATAAGTTAGTAGCACCCTTTACAGTATAGGCGAAGAGTAAAATATCCCCATACCCATCAAATTAAGTGTAGTGCTCTATTTAATGTTCAGTATTGTCTGTTTTATTCGGCGTTTGAATCTGAAGACCACACGTCAGTTTTAGTCGCGCCCAACGTCCTCACCATTTCTGGCATCTTCCGCTCGTGATTCTCAGCAACGTCGCATCACCACGCAAGTCCCTAGGATTCTGGACCACGCAAGCCCGCAGGGCCAATTTTTCCGAATTGGCGAACTATCACCGTTGACCAAACGACATTTTCCCCTGAAAATACCGGGAGCGGTAGCTCAGTACATCAACTGATGTCACTGCAGCGCCTCTAACCGGGAGGTCCTAGGTTCGAGTCCTGACGGCGACAGGATTTTCGACCCTAGCTTTTCAGCTAGGTCGAATTCAGTCGCTGTCTGAAGGAGAATTCTAGAGGCCGGCTGCTCTGATCGGTAGTTTTCCGTAGTTTCTCCGATCAGCACCAGGCGAATGCCGGAGCAGTACTCTACCAAACGGGCCACGGACTGGGGGCGATATATCCTTTCTCTTCCTTGTCCCATCCTCTCCCCTTACACACACACTTACACTCACATGCACTACACTACCACATATTCCGAGAGACCGGTCGGGAGCTTAGAGCTTGTTCCAGCTGGGGCGGTGCCCCGCTGGTGGGAGAGTCCTGGTTTGGGGGAAACCCCACTAGCCGGCGGTAGGTCGGCACCGGATCTCACCATCCAGCGGGGAAAGATCACCGCCACCTCCCGAGAAAAACATGCACTACTCTAACGGGAACAATGACTGAAGCAGTTGACGCGACCGAAAACACGAAAAAATCAATCAATCCCCTGAAAATATTCGTTTGCGGTCGGCTTTGCTACTGTCGCCCTTTGGCAAGTGGTTTGAATAAGCATTTTCGTGTGACAAATTCTGTAAAAAAGAAAAAAGTGCGTCAAAGGCGAGGCGCCCGCCTGGCGCTCTGAGCGATGCGTCGCTATTTCCCGCGCTTTGAGCACCTCTCCCTGACCCCCGGCGGCTCCTGCGGGATTCGCACTTCCCGTCGCCCTCCGCCCCGCCCTTCTCCCTTCATCCCCACTTTCGTTGATTGATTGATTTATTTATTCATGTTTCCGGGTGCGTCAACTTCTCTGGTCATTAGTCCCGTTAGAGTAGTGCATGTTTTTTTCTCGAGAGATGGCGGTGATCTTCCCCGCTGGATGGCGAGATCCGGCGCCGACCTACCGTCGGCTAGTGGGGTTTTCCCCTAACCAGGACTCTCCCACCAGCGGGGTACCGCCCCAGCCGGGACAAGCTCTAAGCTCCCGACCGGACTCTCGAAATATGTGGTAGTGTAGTGCATGTTAGTGTAAGTGTGTATGTAAGGGGAGAGGAGAGGACAAGAAATGGGAAGGAAAGGTCGCGCGCTGTCCGTGGCCCGTTTGGTAGGGTACTGCTCCGGCATTCGCCTAGTGTTGATCGGAGAAACCACGGAAAACTACCGATCAGAGCAGCCGCCCGCTAGAATTCTCCTCCAGACAGCGACTGAATTCGACCTAGCTGAAAAGCTAGTGTCGAAAAGCTAGTGTCGAAAATCCTGCCGCCGTCAGGACTCGAACCTAGGACCTCCCGGTCAGAGGCACTGCAGTGACATCAGTTGATGCACTGAGCTACCTCTCCCGGTACCCCACCTTCGTCATCCTCCCAATCGTCCCCTCCCTTGTTTCCTTCAACGCGCATCCAAAGGTGTACTCTTGCTCACGACGCGGTTTCAAAGTCTTGTTGAATAGGATACCGGTGTTTTCTTTTCGTTTCAGCGATTCTTTGAAAAGTTATACACCATACGTTAACTTGCTACTCGGATAATTATACAGACTGGTAATAAATGTTACTCATTTCTTGTGTATGTAGGGAGTTGGAGAATACCTGTCAGTCAGTGGTTCAAGATTCTTTGCCTACCAATCAATCAGGTGCCGCTGTCACACGTGCAAGTTCGTGACATGATTGAATTATAGATTGATTTGTGTTGTCGGGTGCGTCAACTGATCACTTGCTCCGTAACGTGTATCGTGTAACTTTGTTACATGATTGATTAATTAACTGATTGGTGTTTTCGGGCGCGTCAACTACTAAGGTCATTTCCCTCACAAGTGTTGTGAATGTTTTATCGCGGGAGGTGGAGGCGATTTTTCTTCGCTGGATGGCGGGATCCCGCGCCGACCTGCACGACGGCTTACAGGACATTCCCCAACCAGATTTCTCCTACCGGCGGGGCACAGCCCCCATCGGGATAAGCTAAGCTCCCGACTGGTCTCCAGACACGTGTGGTAGAGTAGGGCATGTAAGTGTGTGTATTAGTAAGTGGTAAGGACATGACAGGAAAGAAGACGGAAATATCGCGCGCGGTCCGTAGCCCGTTTGTACGAGTACTGCTCCGTCATTTGTCTGGTGTTGATCGCAGAAACCACGAGAAACTAGCTATCTGAGCAGAATTCTCCTCCAGTCAGCGGCTGAATTCGACCTAGCTGTGTCGAAAATACTTCCTATATCGAATTTCAAACTCCAGGGTCGTGAACGTGACATCAATTGATGCCCTGAGCCACTTATGCTAGTTTCATTACACGACATTTATCATCATATATTCAATGGCAAAGAGTGATAATCTTCGACCCTCTACATGCTCCATATGTTTGTACATTTATTTTTATCGTCACTTTTGATGGATAGCTAGTGGGAGGAAGAATAGGGAAGGGCATAAGCGCGAGTGAAGTTAAGCCCCAAGGGTCGATCTGCTCGCTTGTCTTTTTCTCGCCTGGGCCTTCTTTTGGCATAATGGCTGCAGGTCACGCAGATGGCACGCAAATGGCCAGTGGCTGCCGCGCTAGTCGACAGGTCGCCCGCAGATCGTTAGTCAACTGCCTTCGTTGTGGTAACGCTTGCCAATTTCTCTCTCTCAAACGTTAACAGCTGAACGCCCAGAAATGATCCGTTTAAAAGCAAAGCGAAAATCGTACAGTAGAAGCTATTAAATATCTACTATGCTAACTTTTGGAATTAAAAATAGTTATACAAAATATATGGAGAAATATCGATTACAAAAATGTACACAAAGGCTTACCACTGACTGAAATATCTACGACTGACCGAAAATGGATTGCAATTTGCAACTCTTTTCATTTTTCTTTTGAGTGTTCTAAAAATACTGCAAATATGTTAATTTAAAAAATCAAAAATTCTTAAAATATAAGATTTGGGGCTGTCAAATTTACTTAAAGTATAAGATTTTGGTCTAAATTCTCTTTAGAGCAAAATGCAACTCGTTTCAGTCACGAAAGCTAGTTCTGTTTCCATACATACGGTGGTGCTCGCTTTCCTCTTCTGAATTCAGAGATAAACGAAACTGAAGAATAAGGGAAGTTTGATCGTATTTAATTTAACACAGTAATAAAATTAAATTTTACTGACCTTCAGAAGTACAATGAATCTAAAGTTGGCAATCTTTAATTTGAAATATCCATTCCCGGGGGGGGGTAGAATTTTTTATTAGGACGTTTTTTAATCTTTTGTCGACCCACTCATCTCGCCCTCTAAGTTCCTGACTGGTCCCCCGAGATGTGTGGCAGTGCAGTGCTTGTCAGTGTAGGAGGGCGTAAGGCGAGAAGATGGGACAAAGATGAGGAAGGACAGATCGCGCGCGATACGAGGCCCATTTGTTGAGGTACTGATCGAAAATTCGTGCGCTTCCAATCGCAGCAACCGACCGCAAGAAGTTGTAGCTGTACGTCGATTTATTTACAGCGTCCTGTCATTTCATCAATTCTTACGGTGTCATCTAATCGGGGGGGGGGTAAACGTCCCTACACACGTCACTATAATGACTTTCCAGCTCCCGATTGGATGACACCGTAACGCCTGATGAATTGTCGAAGGACACTGTAAATGAATCGAAGTACATACTTCGATTTCAATACAGCTTCACGCCACGTGCAGTCGGGAACTTCGTTATGACTAGGGTGCGGATTTTAATGGAATGTACATTTTTCCTTTTCACTTAAGAACAATGCCGTTTAGTACAGAAATTGATTTTATGTTATGACAAAAGGAATTGACCAATTTTTATAGGTCATTATTTTGCATTTTTTGTCGATTATAACTAATAAGTCATTTTTTATGTTTTTACGTCATTTTTAATTAATTTTTTATGATTTCATCGATTTTAACATCATTTTTAATGGTGCTTATTTCAAATAGGCCCCTTGATTTGCTTGTGGGCGCAAATGTAGCTTCACTATGCGCACGTTTTGTTGAACTTTCCTTTTGCTTGTAGTGGTAGTAGAGCTTAGGGTAAGTTTTCATTTAGTTAACAATACAGAAAAATCAAATCTGTTCGTTCCTTTACCGTTAAAAATAAGTTTTCTATTATTCGGCAACGAAAATATATAGTTTTTGAAATGTTAATCACTCGCTTTTTTAAATTTATTATTATTATTATTATTATTATTATTATTATTATTATTATTATTATTATTATTACTATTATTTTTCATCTTTCAACTATTAATAGTTTAATAGTTGGGAAGGGATTCTGAAACTCAAGAAAGCGTGCGCAGATGATTTTCTTCCTCATATGTCACATACAGTTTTTGACTGTTTTTGATTAAATAAATAAACATAAACATAAATAATATTTACGAGACGCAACAAATGTTCTTCACAGAATTACTCAGTAGCCTCTTCAACTTGTTTGTTCAGAAATTGTTTTGGCAGCCGTTATGATGTAATTCTTGTGACGTATATCAGCGCCATTGCCTGTCCGGCCGATTTCCGGATAACTCTAAAGGCAGAGATTTCCTGGTAAAGAACAATCGAAACCAGAAATTTCAAGCGCAGTTCACTCGAACGAATGGAAGAAGCATCGATTACATCAGTAACGTATCCAACAGCTTGAGATGTTCATCCGTACTGGTTTTGATAAGATTTTTTACGTCGTTTTCCTTTGGTTTTAGTGCATTTTAAAAGCATTTTAAGAGCATTTTATTGATCATTTTTGTCGACGGTCGTCAAAATCCGCCCCCTAGTTATGACTTACATTTTCGGTATTGGATTTCCCGGTTGGATGAGTTTCCCGCTCTCCGTTCAGCTCGTGCCCTTGAAGTGAAGCTGTTTTTACATCGGAGTAGAGTCGACTATCCGTCTCGGTGGCGTCGGGACTCAAGGACCTGCGGATGGGCGACGCTTCAGAAGCAACTGCAGCAGCCGCGACAGCCGATAGTGAGGGAGGGGTACGTCTTCGCCCGCCCGCAGCTCATCATGCAATCGGCACCGCCTCCGACCGCGCCCTCCCTCCGCGGGGAGGGGCGCGCGGCGCGACTTGGCAGAGGCGCCGAACAAAGACGCATCGATGCGGCATGCTAATGGCGCCGCGCCGCGAGGCGAGGCGACGCGCCGCCTGGGTAATGAAGGCGGCCGGGCGGGCGGCGGGCGGCGGCGGAGTTCTCACGCGGCGCCGAGCGCGGAGGCTGGGCCGAGGCGGAGAGCACGGGGGAGCCACTCGCTTCACGCTAGTGATGGCAAATTTTACCAAAACATCGATATATCGATGTTTCGATACATCGATGTTTCGATACATCGATGTTTCGATACATCGATGTTTCGATACATCGATGTTTCGATACATCGATGTTTCGATACATCGATGTTTCGATACATCGATGTTTTGATGCATCGGTGTTTCGATACATCGCTACAGGGTTTTCGATGACGATGAAAATATCGACGAGAAAACATCGATGTTTTAATTATAGACTAATAAACATGCTATTTTCCTATCCATTTTTAATTATACTACGTAAAAGGGATATATTTTATTGTTTGGTTACCGGCATGTTAGTAGGATGTAAACATTATTATCGAATGTAATGAATAAAATTAACAATAAAGAGCGTCGTGTTTTGCTATCAATTTCGTGTTTTATCGCTGTCGATTCAGGTAATGACACTCCTGGCGATAACATATATTCATAACACGAGCTGCTCCCAAATTTGCTCCCCACCACGTGCAACTCCCTCAGATTGCACAGACGAAATGTGCAGCGTGATAAAGAGGATGACGCAAATCAACGATATTGCTAAAGATTGCTGCTACCAAACGTGCTTTAACCCCTTATCTTTAAATATATATATATATATATATATAGACATGTATATATATATATATATATATATATATATATTGAAGTTTTTGCAACAAAATATCAATTTGAAGAAAACATTGAAAGCAAAATATCGATGTTTCTGGTGGAAAACATCGATGTTCTTTGCCATCCCATTCCCACAGGATCGCCATTCAAGTTCAGTATAATCAGGAGTGTCCTGAAGGGGTGGAGGGCAGCTGGTATAACATGCCCCAGGCCCCGAATTTTTTATCATTTAAAAGAAATGAATATGTTTATAACTAATCCAAATTTAACGCTGTAATTTATTTCTGATGCTTGAAGAAATGTATTTGTTTATGAATGAGAGTTAAAGTTTGAGTTTGAATTAAGGAGCCCCCTCGGATCAACGCCCCAGGCCCCTCGTTTTCTCTGGGCGCCCCTGAATATAATGCCCCATTTTCAATCGTTTTCACATCGATTTCCTTCCCGGGTTGAGTTAAGTTCCCCCCTGTTTGTTTCTGCAAGTTAATGGCTTCATTATTATGTGTCTAGGTTCGAGGAAAAGGATAGACGCTGTTGTCGCTGTTCTGTGACACTGTAATGTACGGTAATCTCACAGACATTAGTGATGACTTTATGTTATCCAATCACCTTGTTGTACAATGATTTGGCCAACGGGTAAGAAATTTCATAATTTTTAGACACAAATAAAGATAAATTTACTATTTTTTCAAAAAATTGTACATGACATTTTTTAAAGAGCTAATTTTTTTACAACACACTTTGTCTATGGAAAAAACTCTTATCTTCAAATTTGTAGTTTTGAAATGTAAACTTTTGGCAATTTTGAAAAGTCGAGTTCGCCGAAAATGAGAGTAACACCATATCTTTTACGTGCACTTGATATATATGAAGACAAAATTTAAAGAAAAAAGTATACATAACCTTATTTCACGAGATGTCTGCAAGAAACAAATTTTACTGAGGGAAAAGTATCTTCTACATTTTGGAGATATCAAGACGCATCAAAAATGCACTTTTAAAATTTTCGAAAAATCCAGGATTTCAACTAACCTGAAATCTGCACCATTCTGTTACGCGTCATTTCCGCTCACCGATTGCAGTTTAATCACAAAAATTCGAGTCATTTTTGAAAATATTATTGAGGCTTCATGTAAAGTGGCCTCAAAAATAAAAATATTCGGTTGAAACCCATGTCTTCGTTCAGATCGATCGGAGATTATAAATTTTCGAGAAAATCGGCAGAACGGATTTGGTGCTAGCGGGACGGGACGCGGCGGGGCGGGATGGGGCGGGGTGGGTTGGGACGGGGAGGGGAGGGAGAGGGAAGGATGAAAATGTGCAACGCAAGATGGAGCTAGGTGGGTCGTGGGTGGACGGGGCAGGGCTGGGTGGTGCGGGGAAGGCGGAGGGACAGGGGAGGACGTGCAAAGACACACTGCACTAGGCCGAGGGGGGAGGTGCAAAACGAGATTGAGCTAGGTGGAACGGGGGTGTGATACGGGGTGTGTGTGTGGGGGGCATGACGAGCAAGTGCAAAGCAACACGGCCCCAGGCGCGAGGGGTGGGCGGGGCGGAGTGGGGCGGGGCGAGGGGGAGGGAGGGGAAAGGATGCAAATGTGCAACGCAAGATGGAGCTAGGTAGGTCGTAGGTGGACGGAGCTGGGCTGGGTGGTGCGTGGTAGAGGGAAGGGCGAGGACGTGCAAAGCTAGATGAAGCTAGGCGGTGTGTGTGGAGGGAAGGTGCAAAACGAGATTGAGCTAGGTGGAACGGGGGTGTGATACGGGGTGTGTGTGGGGGGGGCATGACGAGCAAGTGCAAAGCAACACGGCCCCAGGCGCGAGGGGTGGGCGGGGCGGAGTGGGGCGGGGCGGGGGGCGAGGGGGAGGGAGGGGAAAGGATGCAAATGTGCAACGCAAGATGGAGCTAGGTAGGTCGTAGGTGGACGGAGCTGGGCTGGGTGGTGCGTGGTAGAGGGAAGGGCGAGGACGTGCAAAGCTAGATGAAGCTAGGCGGTGTGTGTGGAGGGAAGGTGCAAAACGAGATTGAGCTAGGTGGAACGGGGGTGTGATACGGGGTGTGTGTGGGGGGGGCATGACGAGCAAGTGCAAAGCAACACGGCCCCAGGCGCGAGGGGTGGGCGGGGCGGAGTGGGGCGGGGCGGGGGGCGAGGGGGAGGGAGGGGAAAGGATGCAAATGTGCAACGCAAGATGGAGCTAGGTAGGTCGTAGGTGGACGGAGCTGGGCTGGGTGGTGCGTGGTGGAGGGAAGGGCGAGGACGCGCAAAGCTAGATGAAGCTAGGCGGTGTGTGTGGAGGGGAGGTGCAAAACGAGATTGATGTAGGTGAGACGGGGCTGGGCGGTACGGGGTGGGGGGTGTGGCATGACGAGCAAGTGTAAAGCAACACGGCGCCAGGCACGAGGGCTGTGCGGGGCGGGGCGGGGCTGTGCGGGGCTGTGCGGGGCGGGGCGGGGCAGGACAGGGCCGGGACAGGGCAGGACGGGGGCGGGGCAGGGCGGGAGCAGGGCAGGACGGGGCAGGGCGGGGGCGGGGCGGGAGCGGGGTTGGGCGGGGCTGGGCGGGGCTGGGCGGGGCTGGGCGGGGCTGGGCGGGGCTGGGAGGGGCTGGGAGGGGCTGGGAGGGGCTGGGCGGGGCGGGGCGGGGCGTGACGGAGGGGGCGGGGCGGGGCGGGTCTGAGCCGCCTGAGGCGATGAGCGCCGCGTGTGTGGCGCCAGGCGCCGCGAGCGAGGCGTCGAGAGGCTGCGTCGCGTCAGGCGCTCAATGGGCTGCCGCCCGCGCAGCTGCTTTGAAGGCTCCTCGGCGACGGCAAAGCCCTGCGGCCGCAATTGGACGCTTCGCCGGCGCGCGGAGGGCGACTCAAGCGGAGGCCGCGCCAGGCTTAGCCACGGGACGGGCGTGAGGCCCTGGCGCTCGGCGCTCAACACGGCATTGGGGGCGCGGCCCTCGTGCAGTAGGATGGAAGAAAACTAGCAACACTATTCAAAGTGCAAACTGCTTATCTAATATAAGTATTCATTTGTTTCTGGAATAGAATAGAATATTATGTGTTTCATATTATTATTATTATTATTATTATTATTATTATTATTATTATATTATTACTATTCCTCTACTTTATGACGAAAGAAGTTTTGAGACGGTTGCAATATAGAGTAGATTTTATATTCAAACATCTTCCTATGGAGCAGATCTAAGGACTGCCGGTACCTCTACAATATTATGCTCAAAGTGTGGGTTTTTCTAAATAAAGCAATGTCTTGAACTTCCCAGTCTTTTGAATGACCTGAGAGTTTGTCCAAGAGTAATTTATTATTATTATTATTATTATTATTATTATTATTATTATTATTATTATTATTATTATTACTATTATTATTATTATTATTATTATTATTATTATTATTATTATTATTATTATACTATCATTTACCTAAAAGAGTCAAACTGTCTTATACTAGCTTGCAAGAGATTTAAGGAGTATTTTCATTTACTGAGTTCCTTTTGAAAAAGGTAACACGCGTAAGACTTCAGTGTGCCATTTTTGCTATAGGTAAAAAAAGAAAATCTTCTGTATTGTGTAATGAGATCTACAACAGAATATGCATTACTTATTCATAAAGATTTTACAAAATTCGACTGATGCAGGAAGGGGTCGATCTGAATCGACTTCTGACTGAAGTGATAAAAGTGTGCGTTTGCGTGAAATGAGGAAGAACGAGGAATGAATGCGGGAGAGATGCAAATCCTAAATTGCGTTCTCAGCGACATCCTTCGATAAAGAACCCGACAGTCAGTGCTCCTTCAGCATCACCACAGGCTGCTGCTCGAAAAACAAATTGAAAATGACTGTAGATTTAGGGTTTCCGAAAACAAAGAAAATACTGTACAAAAAAAATTACGTATTCGTAGTGATGTACAGCCAATGTGCTAAAATGCTGTGGAGAAGGATAAAAAAGACACCGAGGTTAACGCTGCCTTAACACAGTGGAGGGCAACACCATTTTAACAGGGTAAGGTCAACATCGCCTCAACGGAGTAGACGTCAACATCATCTTAACAGAGTGGGGTCTGTGAAGGAAACGACGTGCGCGAAGGATAGTGACTGGACTCTGAGAAAACCGAGTGTGACGCACCTTTGCAGATGAAGGAGTTGCTTCGTCGAAACGGGAGAACGAAGCGGTGAATGAATCAGACGCCGCGGTCTGCTCGGAGTCATCGGAGAGGGAACTAGTGATAGGCGGACCAGGTACACGCCTTCAAATTCTCCGAACTTGACTTCAAATGTATAATGGAAAACAATAGGTGATCAGTATATTTAGAAAATAAAACTTCTGTTTCTGAACTGGGTATTATTTTTCAATTAACTAAAACGGTTGTTTATTCAAATGCTGTTAGTTGGTTTATTAAACATCAGTAGCGATGGACGTAGCGACATCATCATGAGGTCAAAGCTACCAATGTTCGGGTATTGGGCAGTGAGCGGTTTTGATCCCGAGTGCCGGATTGATTGATTGAATTATTATTTCGTGCTTCCCGGTGCGCCGACTGCTCATGTCAGTAGTTGCGTAAGTGTAGCACATTGTTTTAATCGCGGGAGGTTGCTATGAAGTTTCCCCGGCGTTTAGCCTGATGGCGAGATCCGGCTCCGACCTGCATTTCCGCGTGGTTTTCCCTAACAATAAGTCTCCCACCAGCGGAACACCTAGCTCTAAGGTTCCTTCCGACATGTATGAGTAATTAAAGAGTGAGGATAGGACAAGGAAGAGGAAGGACAGATCGCGCGCGGTCCGTGGCCCATTTGTTAGGGGACTGCTCTGGCGTTCGCCTCGAGTTGATCGGAGAAACCACGGAAAGCTATCGATCAGAGCAGCCGGCAGCTTCGTTAACCTCCATTATCTAGCTATCTAGTTATTGTCGAAAACCCTGTCCCCATTTGCACTGAACTCTAAAACCTCCCGTGGCATCAGTTAATGACCTGAACCACCTGAGAATGTAACTCCGAGAACCACCATCGTTGCAAGTGACGTAAATTTGCATGATGTGTTTAACATCGGGGAGTTCTGGCGCGGGCCGCCTAACGTGTCATTGTTTTTCGAAGTTTTCTTGATCACTTCTAGGCGAATGCCGGTGCAGCAGCCACTCAGTGAGCCACGGTCCGCGTGCGATATTTTCTTTCCATTCCCCACATCCCGTCCTCTCCCCCAATCTGGACTGGGGCGCCGTGGGAGAGTAGGTCTTGCCATGACCGTCGCACGCCGGCGGGGCGGGAAGGCTTCCACTGTGCGGTTCAAACACGACTGTGCCGAATAGCGCTAGGAAAAACAGTGTACTAATTTTCACTCGTCCGCACTTTTGTTTAAGGTTAAATTTTTACTTTCTCGCGTGTTATATAGCGTATTATATAACACGCAGGGTCTCAACTATTTAAAACTTAACTGTGAAAATAAGCTGAAAACTGGGCATATTCAGAAACGTTCAAACGACATTTTCTCAAGATCGCCTACCATTTTTCAATAAAAATTTGCATACATGGATATGTTTTACTCTTCTGTAATATCCTTAAAACGTATTTTAATTCTACTATTGGAGTAACGAAAATTTGAGAAAATGTGAAAAAATATAGTTTTGGTCCTGATGGGTAGCAGCTGGGACTACGGAGGCACAGTATCGAAAAGCTAGTCTAGACTTAAGAGATTAGAAAACTGACTAGTGCAAGAAAGTCTGTGCATCACTAGTTAAGAATATGTTTCGCTTTGTTTACAATATTTTTAATGAGTTTAGCTTGGCGCCTTTGGTGGATATTTTCGTGTTAAAACATTTTATTTGTACTTCGCAAATTCTTAATAAAAATAGGTGTTAAACATAATGTTTTACTCTGCTCGTTCATTTTCAGGCAAAAAAGTTACACAAATTTATCAGTTAAAATAAAAGTTTAAATTTTTGTTGGATTACAAAAAAATACTTTTAATTATAGATATTCTGACGAATCAAGTCGTAACAGTCATGCAAATGCCGGAAAGAGAATATAGTTATTCGCATCGTTTCTCCATTATTATCATAGCCATTGAAACTACCAAAAACAGTTTTACGGACGAGACTCAGGCCATGAGGCCTGCTCTTCCGTCTGACCACGCAAATTTCGCTACGCTCCTTTCACCAACTAGGGGAATAAGAAAGTATTACTAGAACGGAACAAGCAATTTGAATTTATCTCAGAGATTTATTTACATGAGACTTCTGACTTTACTTCTTCTCCGAAGGAAGGCGTACGAAGAATTTTTTCGCCCTTAAAAATTCACGATGTCGATCGGGTTTGAACTCACAAACGTGGGTTGTACAACAGTCCACTAACAATTACACCATCGTCGTCGCCTGATTACCTCTGTACGTGATGTAAGCATCCAAAACCCGTTTTGGTTGCTTGGAAAAGCCAAAACCTCACGTTTTTTGAGAAATGTCTTAGAATGTTATGGGTGGATCCGCAAAAACTGATCAATTCCCCATCAGGAGACGTGTCGAATGACATCTCATTTGTCTCGATGGGTGGATCGGAAGAGTCTAATCGCGTGAGACGGAGGAAAAGGACTGATGGTGGGAGGAAGGGACGGACGGACGGAGGGAGGCAGGGAGGGAGGGACGGACGTATGGACGGATGACGTACGGACGGATGACGTACGGACGGATGACGTACGGACGGATGACGGACGGACGGATGGCGGACGGACGGATGGCGGACGGACGGATGACGGACGGACGGATGGCGGACGGACGGATGACGGACGGATGGATGACGGACGGACCGATGACGGACGGATGACGGACGAACTTGGGGTTAAGTCCGGACTGTATTGCGGATGTTGAAACATTTCCCACTGAAGGTAGGTCTTGTGTCACTCCCGCTGCTTGCGAACGTGAATTATCGTGAAGGAGGATGATTACACTGATTAGCAAACCGCGCCGATTTTTTTAATGGCGCGGCGAAGTCGTTGAAGCGTCTGAAAAGATGCCACTATATCCACCTCAGTTATCTGTCTATAAATTTCAATAGATTGGACTTTTTGTACGTTTAAAAATCAGATAACACTGCGGACCTCACACTTGGCGAGATCGTCAATTTTGTCACACGTTTTAAAGGCACACAGCTAAGCAGTAAACCGTATTGAATCGTATTTTCCGCCAAAGTGAAGCGGATGAGTACCAAGACAAATTGGTCGGTCGGCGGTAGAGGTAGAAGCACGTGGTAACGGGTCAAAACAAAACGATCTTTACTGTCAGAATGACCTACGTATATTAATGCTTCTGAACATTAAGATTTACGAATAAAAATTCATGGATTGTTTGTCTGTCGAAAGTCACTGGACACTCTTCTGATTCGAAGCTTTGAAAAATCTGTAAACAGGAAGTATTTACCGCCATTATTTTATTAATTAAAGAAAGTATTTATTCTTATTTAGTTAATTTTATACATGTTGCGTTATCCTAACTGGACTACCTCACAAACAAATTTTCCTCTCGCCAAATTTGCATTTCTGGATGCGTCGTATTTCCGAGATCAAGGAATCTTCGGATGTAAGACCTGTTTCCATTTGCCTTCGTCGCCCTTCCAGAATGCCGTCGATTTCGACAGAGAGCGAGCATTCGTTTGAGGCAAGACGCCTGCAACGACGCAGAAAAATCTCGTAGGGAATATCCATGTTTCATTTCGTCTGCAGAGCGCAATAACATTCGCTTCACGGAACAAATTCTCGAAAATTGTTCTTATTTTCTTTCACGTCATAGTCAGAAACGAGATAGGATGAAAGAAGACATTTATTCAGATGGAATCGTTGGAATTGCCGGCGAAAGCGCGTCTGATAAAGGGAAATTTAATATTGTGCCCGCAGAAATGCTCTCGAATTCCCGGAGGCCGAGAGGTGCCTCATTCCCATTTTAGCTTCCCGAAATCTCGAAATCGTCGCGAATTCATTTACCATTTGATTCCGATTAAATAGGTTTAAAGACTAAGTTTATTTCTATAAATAAGTTTGTTCTCTTTCTGTGGTAACCGACACCTAAAAATAAATTCATCTTTTATTTTACTATTGTAGTACACATGTAAGTATATTTCGAGCTTCGACACCTTCATTGCAACATCCAGAAACAAAAGAACAATTTTGGTATTCTTTGCATAATAAGTGTTTTTTTTATTTTAGCATATACCTAGGTATAGTTGAGAAAATAATAAATATTGCTGATTTGGTACATTTGATAGCGGGAACTATTAAAAATTGTTTTTTCAAAGAATGCATATTTTTTACCTATTTTAGTAACAATTCTATTGTAACCGAACAATATCAATTCAGTAAGAGCTCAAGAAATGCATGTGAGCATCGATGAGTTAATGTTGTCAGAGATTGCGAGAAAGAGCTGAGGCAGAGAATGTTCGTAACTCTCCACTTGGTTGGATTAACTGCTATTTTAAATTATTATGTTTGTCTTAATGTGTAGAGTTACTTTTTACAGAATAAATCTTTCAAGCAGAGATTTTTTCCACACTTAATTTCACAATGAAAAAATAAGGGTGATAACGTGACAGTAAAACCTTCGAGGTTAGCAGTAGAACCTTCGAAGTAGCTTTGTATTATGTTATCTCACCTATAATTATAGGTGTTGTTTATAATTATAATTGATGTGTTGACATATATAATTTTCACTGAAAATGTACTTCAAAATTAAATATCCATTTTTTTTATTTTTTACAAGAAAATCGGTCTCAATTAATAAAGTTTTTAACAACTTGTTCATCTGTTCAATCACTATTTTTTCTTATTGTTCTACCCCTCCAATTGGTTAATAATAAATAGTTGAAATTGTGTTGCTGGAAAAGAGTGTTTTGGCTGTATTTTTGCAGCCGCTGATAACATTCATTTGACTCGCAAATTTTTTGATAAATTTCATGAATATGATAAATGAAATAAATGATTGTATGTTTCTGCTGTGGATATACGCAGGTTTACGATTCAAGAGTATTAAAACAGTTATAAAAGTATGATATCTTACTGAATAAAAAAGTCACAGAATTTTATGATGAACGGTGGATTTTTAAGTTTTTGAAACACTACTTCTTTCGAATTGAGTTGTAGATAATTTCCGAACGCTTCACAAAGTACGCTGGTGGAGGACCTGCAAGAAAGAATGCAGAAAAGAGAAAGAAGGGCAGAAGAGAGAATAAGTTGACGCCATTGTGACATCAGCAAAAGCTTTCCCGTATTTTCTCCTCTTAAATCCCAACTAGAAAATATTTTCTTCGTTATGTCTAGCGAACGTCAAAAGCAGTCCTTGGGAGACTATTAAAACTCTTCCTTGCGCGTCCTATCTGCTGGAGTTCGATAAAACTCCGCGGCGAAATCCTATCTCTCGTCGGAATAGTTTTCCTTCGCCGCCCTCCCGCGCAGTCGGAGATGCCGCATCGACCGGAGCAGCCCTTTGCAGCAGCCCTTCGGGGCTCGGGCGCCCTTTGTGCCGCCTGCGGGCGCCTCCCCCCTCCCCCATCCCACCCCACCCCACCCCAACCCTCTAAGAAGCCTTCAGGCATTACTCGTGTTTTCCTATGCAATGCAGCTGTTATCCGTTTTTAACATGAACCCACGTACACATACGAAACGTTTACACTTTAATTCCAAACTCATTTTTAGAAGTAAAAGTGATGTAAAGTGGTTACTGCTGCATACGAGTTCTTGCAGTATCTGTGTTGTGTGTGATAGACCATACAGTGTAAAGTATTTGTACTACTTTTACTTTTTAGATCTTTCATATTTGTAATAATTTATTTTTAACTGTTACGCTTCCCGAAATTTTTGATATAAAAATCTGTTGACAGTTCATAATTAATATTTTTTGTAGTTTGTTATATTTCTCATTAAAAAATAAGCTCAAACTCAGTTCAAAATCGAATATTTCATCTCCGACGTGAGTGCATGCATTTTTCGTTTACTGGAATCGAAATGGTTTTCGAATACTGGAATGGCCCGTAGTAGCTTTCTAGGTAATAAAACGAGCTTCAGGCTTTGGTGAGCGTATTACACAATTTTTTCCTTAAGTCGTGGTTGTTGTTTTTTTTCGAAAAAACACCGTGAAATTGTAGATTGTAAATTTCACAGTAAATTTTCACGATTTAAAAAAAAACTGGAAAGTGTTGGCGCAATTCTGGCTTAGGATTCGGATTCAGCGCATCGACATAGAAAAACATGGGTTAAGTATTGGGACAATTTTTTTTTGTGTGTGCGCCTGTGTTATTAATTATAACAATTATTATTATGTTACTTAAAATGATGTCTAAGTATTACTCATGTTTTGTTCAAGTCACTAGAAGCAAAATTCAAATGAACCGTGAACATCACTACAATTTGGGATTATCATAGTCTTCTGAGCTAGCATTCGTGGTGATTTCTTCCGAGATCTCACCAGTTACTGTAGGGGAACCTATCAGAAAGCTCCCTCTGACTGCGCATCCGTGCGTTTCGGAGAGGAGAGGGGATTCCCCCTCCGTCCCCCTCCTTGATTCCCATCTTAACCACGCAGGAGCGTGCCTGCTTAGCGACAGCTCGATCTCGGAGGTTGTTTTTTTTAATTTGTTGCTTCGTTGTTCATGCAACGCGTCTCTTAACCGTTGTTGGGCGTTGAGCGCTTTCTTCTGGTGTAATCCTCCGTTACTGAGTAATTACTATACTGAATTACTATATTTGTCGAGTCTCGTCACGTCGCAGCCAGTTAGTGCCTTTTATCCCTTCGGCCAGGGGCTCGACGCCGTTAGATCCCGGGGTTCCTGGCCGGTCACCCAACCAGGAACCCGCGAGTCTCGAATTCGCTTAACCTTCGTGACTTCACGGAGCGTAGTAAACGAATTCGGCTAGCGCCGCCGGCTATTTCAATGGTCCGAAAATATCAAATAACACAGGTGCCCTGACCTTTATCATCGACACATAATGAAAGAAAAGTCATCAAATGAAGATAACGGATTCTTAAATTCACTTCAACTGAACTATGACTCAACGTTACTATGACTTCCGTTGTTCGTCATGCATATTTTATTTTTCTGGTGTAGGCTTAATTTTTAACTCTGTGTAGTGAATAGTACTACAAAACTTCATTTTCAAGAATATTGTGTTTAATATGCATTATTGCTTTTAAGTCGTGATCTGTATCCTGCAGACCCCTCAAACCACAAGCACGAGAAATAGTTTACAGTTGTGATGTATATTGTAAGAACCTAAAAATGAAGATTAACTAAAAAACAGTTCTATATGAAGTAAAATTATATTAAATTAAAGGCATTCTTACGTTTTCCACTCCAACAGGAAGGAAATTCGAGAGAGGAGAAAAATGGTAATCGATTCTTCATTGACGCAGCAATTAAACAATAGTTGCACTTTTATGGTGTAAACAAAAAATAGAAGGAACCTATGATGATGATAATAATAATAATAATAATAATAATAATAATAATAATAATAATAATAATAATAATAAAGATAGAAAATAGAATTAAATCATTCGGAAACTCTTCTGAACAAAGTCGAAGAAAGTGATGACGATAGAAGCGACAGAGAAAGTGAATGAAAGGCTCTCCACTCCATCCACCAATCATATCAGTTCGCAGAGTGACCATAACAAACTGTAAACTCCGCCTGAGGCGTAGTGGGGGGATAATACAAAATGAATGCACGGTCTCTGAAAGAAGATTGCTAACTTGCTGAGCTATAAAATATTTCACCTTTTTATGCCACACATTGTAAAGATGTGAATCTTATTCGCGCCAATAAGAGAATGCTTCGCTTGTCCCACGTAAAACATGAAACTATTTTAACATGCACTCAACGAAAGAACAATGCTTTTAATTTGTAAATGTATTATCTTGTTTCTGGAATTCTTATTAAAGTAGATTGAATTTTCCGGGTGTAGCTTAATTAAACAATTTGTGTTTTCTTTCCCTGAAATTGAGTTTAAAGCTTCGAAACAGTCTCTGCAATTGACGTGTGGTAGTCTCAAAGCATCGTAGTTTAATTGAAGGCTTTCCAGGAAAACAAATTGTTTATTGCTAATGAAGACTTTGAGCCTCCTAAACTGGAACTGCGTTGATTAAGCATTTACCAGAGTTGTAATCATTTTCATACTGCTTATATTGTTAACGAGAATGTGTGGCACATGTTTGTTTTTATTCAGTTGTTAAAAAGTATTTGAGATTTAGCATACTTTTAAAAGTGATTGTTTTTAAAAGGAAATCGTTTTCTTTTGTCTGTAGAGAATCAGACAGATTTGTTGACTCGCGCCCTACACTGTAAATAATTTTATAGGGATATCACTTGATCTCCTTTCCAACTGTGGGAAAAATAGACAATTGAAACTCCTGTCTTACTCTCGGACCAGGGAATCTTCTGATCCGTCTACGCTCCCACACTGTCGGAAGATCAGTCAGGGGCTTAGAGCTTGCCCTGGCTGCGTCGATGTTCCATTTGAGGAGATAGCTGGAGTAAGATAAAAAACAACAGAACATGTAGGTCAGCGCTGTATCTCAGCTTGCAGTTGGAGATGAACATTTTCACCTCGCGGCTATAACCTGCACTACACTCAAGGAACACGCTCGAAAACCAAATCTCACTCAATCTTCTTAGCGCGAAACAGATGCCCCGTCAATCGAAAAACTCCCATTAGATCACATATTTGGTCTGTGTGAGAACCGAAACTACGAGTACCACGTAGTACCACGCTTTGATGTCCTATTGGAGAAGATAGCTGGAGTAAGATTTAAAAAAAACAGAACGTGTAGGTCATCCAGCTGGAGAGGATAATTGTCACCACGCGGCTATAACCTGCACTACATCGCGCTCGAAAACTAAATCTCACTCAATCATCTTAGCGTCAAGCAGATGCCGCGTCAATCGCAAACCTCCCATTAGATCACATTTTTGGTCTGTGTGAGAACCGAAACTACGAGTACCACTTAGTACCACGCTTTGATGTCCTATTGGAGAAGATAGCTGGAGTAAGATTTAAAAAAAACAGAACGTGTAGGTCATCCAGCTGGAGAGGATAATTGTCACCACGCGGCTATAACCTGCACTACATCGCGCTCGAAAACTAAATCTCACTCAATCATCTTAGCGTCAAGCAGATGCCGCGTCAATCGCAAACCTCCCATTAGATCACATTTTTGGTCTGTGTGAGATCCGAAACTAGTCCCTCGCTTTCTCGTGGAATCAGGTGATGCTTCGGCGCATTATGTTCTCGTGTAGCCCTCTACTCTGTCTAATGCACGGCGTCACTGGGAGCGGCGGGTGCTTGGTCCAAGAGCCTTTCACTTGGCAACAAAAGTGCGCCACCGAGCGCCTGAGTCAGCGAACAGTTTCCAGTTAATTAATACTGAATGCTGCGCTACAAAACCACACACAATGAACAAAGCGGCCCGTGTCGAGATGAGGCAAATGGCTGAGTAATTTGAGTGAGAAGATGAGCCAATTACCTTCTTTGATAGCGCGCTCCGCAACTGTGCTGCTCGCGCTACTCACTTTACGGGCGCAATTTGCCAGCCAGTTTCCCTATGAATTTAATTACAAAACTTTTCGAATCAGAACTGTTCCGAGATTGCTCGCGTGAGGAAATAAACGCGCAGATGATATTCTGGCGATATCGCCAAGGTAACACGCACAGCGGAAGGCTTATTCCATCAATGACAGGAAAACATGGTGTACACAAACATGGGAGGAGCATCATTAATATAAAAACATTCTCAAAGTACTCTGAGAACCATACTAAAATTCATCAGAAGAATGAGTGATTCAGTACGTGGAATTATGAGGAGCTAAAGATTTAGTGTTCTAGGACTGTTTTATTTTGTATGCTAATTGAGAAGAGAGAAAATAGGAATAAAAAACGGCTGTATTTCCTACTCAAATCATTAAGCAATTCTCAAAATCAATTATTTCGAAAACTAATTTCTTTACATTTTCTCCCAAGAGATACATGATTTTCCTCAATATTTATTTCTTATTTATTTATTTATTTATTTATCACTACTGTTTTCATAAAAACTTTTAAAGTATGTTATGGAATGTATTGTATTCGTATATATGTACGTTTCTGTGATCGCGTGGTACCCACTTGCTCAGAATTTCGAATCTTTGTCTCGTTCACTTTAGTGTGAACCCTTTCTAATGTAATAATTTAATTTTAGGTTAACTTAAATTCTTATAATTATTCATTCTAGTCACATCATCACTCAGTTTTGATAACTGGCCAAACTTTCTGTTTGTGTTCTGTGCCCATCAACAGAAATCCAAAAATCAGAACCTGTGTCCATCAACAGAAATCCAGTTGTCCAAAAATCAAAGGCATTTATTCTACAAATATTTCTCCTCCAATGTGTGAGGAAAGAGTTGACGATGCCATAATAAACTCTTTTCATCAATTTATTTTGTATGTGTTCACTAATTATTGTTCTACAAGGCATTATCAAAATTTCAATACGAAGTATTGGGATTGTTATCAGAAACCAGTGGTTTTATGTAGACGAAAAACGAAATAAAAAGGTTTATTCTCCAACATGGTCCTTTGTCAACTGCCGAGCCAAAGACTTGACTCTTGCATATTCATTACGTGTACTGAGCGAGTCGGTGAAGAAGCCTTAAGCAAGTACTGTAGCAAGACGCAAACGAAAATGAGAAATGAAGACCTGTGATGGATGGAGTGCAGGCTTTTTCGGAGGGCGCGGTGCTTGTCATCTTCCAGCTGTATGCCCCTCACGACCCGGGGGCCGATGGCGGCGGCGGCGGCGGCGGCGGTGGCGGCGGCGGCGGTGGTCGGCTTCGTGCCCAGCACGGAGATGAGGAACACCCCCCTCCTCCTCCTTCCTCCGCCCCCGCCTTCCTCCCCACCCAGCCCCACTATATGCCGGCTTCGTCCATGGGCCGGCTTTGTAGCTGTAACGTATTCCACCGAACGTAATCGGACGATGTACTCAGAATATGACGTACGACTTATGTGTCTAAGAAAATCTGATTTGAAATATTGTTGGAAGTGGGACTGTTAATTAATTTCAAAATTTGTGCTGGGGGATCGTGAGGTATGAAAGTCAATGCAGTTTTAACGAAGAATATAGCATGTGGACATTACGTACCTTGCGTCTTTTCGAAATTCTGAAATACAAGAAATAATAATAATGATAATGATAATAATGATGATAATAATAATAATAATAATAATAATAATAATAATAATAATAATAATAATAATAATAATAATATTGAAACTTAAAATAATTATAATAATTCTGATACCAGGATCAATATTTGGTATAGTTTGATAATGCGTTATAAAATCTTATGTTTCGAAAGGTAGACTCTCTTCCTTATATTTTCTCTATAGGGAGCTTTCACATTTTTGCGCAATACCTTTGATTTAACTCCGCGTTCGGCTATGTATCCTTTTTAAAAACTTTTTCACCTGTTTGGCATTGCTGCATTTTCGGAATATTAATGAATACATTTATCTAACATTAAAATTTGACCATTCTTAACTATTATTTCCATGTGGTGATCTTTCTATAACCATAGTTGGAGATATATTATTGATATTTGTTTATTTTTTCTTCATATTTTTTCTTCATATTTTTTAACTGAATTTACGAAACTTTTACGCAAAGTTTTAGATTTAATTGATTTCTGGGCTTCAAATTATCTTTGGATAATAGCGTGATCTAATTCTTTTGTGATTTTGATACTTTTTCCTACTGAAAATAGATCGGCAAAGGGGCTATTTTAAAGGATTCAAACAATGATAGGGAAATTCATGTAACAAAATCTTTGATCAGTTGTGGTTTTAATTCTCTGTGAAGCTGGGTATTTTTTATGTGCCTTGGGTTTTCGATTTTTTTTCGTAAGCATTTGATTTGGTTTACCTGAAGTTTCGTCATATGGTTCATAGCTGCATTGGACCATGTGGGGGTTATGTAAAACTGACTTCTATAGTATTGTTCCGCAGGATATTTTGAAGTAGTAGAGGATATAGTTTCGACATTGCAATATAAGTTTTTATTCAATTGTTTTATAAAGTCTTGCTACGTTAATTCAATATCAAAAGTTGTTCCTAGGTATTTTACTGATGTGTTTCTAGGTAACTATTCAACATTTTCAATTTGTATTGGAAGTGGTGAAGTAAATTTTTCTTAGTGTGGATATTTTGGATTATAATTTACTTGCATTAATAAATATTTTCCATTTTTCTAACGATTCTATATATTTTTGTAGCTCGATTTGCAATTCAACATGAATGAGATGTAAATACGGTAGTGTCGTCTGCAAAGAGCGCCAGTTCTGAATTATTATTTTTTGGCATATCTGATAAATAAATGTTGAAAGGTAGTGGTGAAAAACAAGAACCTTGAAATACTTCTGAAATAATTTGATGTTGAACCGTAAGTCCTGCTTAACTTTGAGATAGAAGAGACGGCCCGAAAGAATTTTTTTCATAATATTGTACAGATTTTGTAGTGTATCTAGTTGCTGCAACTTGTATAGTAATCTTAAATGTCATATCTTATCAAAGGATTTCTCAATATCACGGAACACTGCCTTGCATATTGTTTCGTATGGAAAGTGTTGCATATAAATGCTGTGATTCTTAGCAACTGATGGACTGGTACCATGTTTTTTCTCCAAGAAACGTTTAGGAAAACTACTTCATCGTTACGAATCCTGCTTGCATCTCCATTTCTAAGTCGCTGTCTGGAGGAGAATTCTAGCGGCCGGCTGCTCTTATCGGTAGTTTTCCGTGGTTTCTCCGATCAACACCAGGCGAATGCCTGAGCAGTACCCTAACAAACGGTCCACGGACCGCGCGCGATCTGTCCTTCCTCTTCCTTGTCTTATCCTCTCCCCTTACACATACACTTACACTAACATGCACTACACTACCACGTACTCCGGGAGATCGGTCGGGAGCTTAGAGCTTGTCCCGGCTGGGGCGGTGCCCCGCTGGTGGGAGAGTCCTGGTTAGGGGGAAACCCCACTAGCCGACGGTAGGTCGTCGCCGCATCTCGCCATCCAGCGGGGGAAGATCACCGCCTTCTCCCGAGAAAAAACATGGACTACACTAACGGGACTAATGACCAAAGCAGTTGACGCGCCCGGAAACACGAAAAAATCAATCAACCCATTTCTAAAATATAAATTCTGGCCACATTGAGAATATCTACGTTGGCCAGTTCGAGAAAATGGCATTCTTAAATTCTATCAGGACAATGTTTATATGTGAGACAATTTGCTGGTTAACTGAAAGCGATCCCGAGCGTTGTCCGGATTCGGAGCTATCTGCTGTTGAGAATGACGGAATTTTATTCGTTCATTGCAAGTTACATTACATCTCGACAATATTATTGGTGTAACAATTGACATTGCTTCTCACGGTGATTTGGAGCCATTGTCGTAACTGAAACGTGTTTCGAAAAAGCAGTTGAAATTACATTCATTAAGAAAGTTAAACAAACAATAGAATCCTCCGTAACACAACCTGCATTAATGAATAATGGGAAATTCTGTGAAGAGGGTTATATTGGAAAACAAACTGAAATTGTTTGCTGCTGTTTGATTTACGTTGCCTGATTTCGCGGTGAATAGATTTGAATATGTTTGTAGTTTTAGCTCAATTGTTTTGATTTGTCAAGTTAATGATAAAATCTCTTCATTTCAGGTCAGTACGGCACTTCAGAAAACGTTTCGTTTCATCAGGGTGAGTGAGATTAACTGCTTGATATTTCTTTACAGCCATTTTCAACTTTCTATTTTTATCTGAAAGCTTGAGGCCCAATGTATATCTAATGTAATCCTTCACAGTAGGGTTGTGATGAATTCAAAATTGAAACATGACGGGCATTTGATAGTGAAATTGTTGAAATAAAGTAGTGTCTATGCGATTAATCATACAAAATACGCAAACGCTAAAGAAACTACAGAAAATTGGAGATAAATAAGAGTGCAATAGTTTTTATTTCCACATAGTTTATAAAATTACATTAATTTTAGAATTTAGTATTTATTGTATTGCGTAAATGGTAAAAGAAGTAATCAAATCGTGAGGAACAAAAAGGAACGAATAAGAAATTGTAGTGAATTGAAGGTGCCTATCTACAAAATACCATTGTAATTAGCGCGTGCAAATATCGCAAACATTTTGCATCACAGTTTGAAAATGTTGAACAAAAGTCAACATCTTGCGACACACACAGGCTTAAGGGACGTTCCTGCTAGTTACACTACCGTGTCTTGTCTCTGGTTTCCATGGCTGCCGCTTCCTCTTCCGTGATCATATTGCTCTTTTGTCACTTTCTGCCCGACGTGATAGCGACGTCGCCCCGAGTGAAGGCAGGAGGGCGGCGAAGACTGTTAGCAAACCGCCAGCGGCGCAGAGGCATTCCGGCCGCTTCTCCGGCGGGGGCGGGGCGGGAAGGGGTGGAACAAGTGCGGGGACGAGGGGGTGGTTGGGCGGGAATGGGGAGGGCAGGGGAGGCAGGGACGGGACGGGGACGCGGGGACGGGGCGGGAGCGGGGCGTGCGGGGACGGGGGGCGGGACGGGACGGGACGGGACGGGGGCGAGGAGGTGGGGCGGGGGGCGCGGGCGGGGGCGGGGCAAGTGCAGGGACGAGGGGGCGGGAGTGGGGCGGGGCGGGGGAGGGGCGAGTGCAGGGACGAGGGGGCGGGGGCGGCGGGGTGGGATGATTTATGGGCGCGACTTCCGCAATTTGTCAACGTCCTTCGCGAGCATTGTTTCCGCCCCAAGTCGTCGCGGGCGTCGTGTGTTACGTTTGATTTACGCGTATTTATGGTGGCAATATTTTCTCTCCAGCTGTAAACAGGTATCCAATAAGGAGCCATAATTTGACGCCGACGTTTTGCGAAACAACTAAGAAATTGGGAAGATCCAATTTTCGCAAGTTGCTTGTCTACGCCGTGACTGCCACCGCCGGCGCCTCCCATATGCAAAAGCTTTGCCTCTGGCACGGAGTAATATGCTTGCTCGTTCGTCATCTGTTAGTCAGAACGCACAGTACATGGCATGTTTTAGGAACCCTGCACCTGATTTATTTAATTTCGAAGAGGTAATATCGTCGTGTGCCGATCTTTAATTAAAATTTTCTGAATTGAGTGACACTCGCTCGGTTCGCTGGTTATTTTTAAACTTTTTTTTTAATTCAAAAATGCTTAGTGGATGTTCTCGTTAAGAATGTGCGCATTTGTGAATTGCTAATTGGGGATTTTGACAGGATGAGAGTTGTTTTTGTGTTAATAAGTCGGATGTTACGTAATGAACATTGTTACGTTGAAATACGTTCCTCCAAAATATTTACCTGTTTGTTATCACGCTGTGAGGATCGCATGGACACAATAAGCACTTTACTCTTGCTACGTCGTAGAAGCTACATTGTCAAAATCAAAATACGGCTGATCAGAGCTTGTCTATTATCAAATTCCGCGATAATAATTTATGTTATATTACGAGGAAATATTGAGTGCCCTTAACCACGTTTTCCAATTTTTCAATACTTCGATCGTTTTATGTTCCCCATAAAAACTTTTTACACCCTTCCTTACGACAGATTCCCAATTTATCACTACCCAGATGCCTTACATGAATTTATGAATAACGCTAAAGATCAGGAAAAGTGGGAAATATCTCTAAAGATAACTAAATTATATCAACTGTTTTGAAATAAAAAGAGACAAAATTTATGCATTTGGCAAATTCACGTGTATTGCGAAAAATTTCGTAAATAAATGTTGATGAAAGAACATTTCTGTATTTTGGGAGTAAATAGTAAAACTGATCACGAAATCAACCAATGTTTACCCTTAATATTTAGAAATTTACGCTTTTGTTTGCCCAGAAAATTATTTACTTTGTGAATACACTTACTTTTACGAACCAAACGAAAATGTATTGAACTTTCAGTGTAAAGAAGTATTAGAGGACTACTCTAATAAAAATGTCAGCCTTCGTTGGTAGGAATGTCCACAAGTCATGTTGATTACGCGGATATTTGTTGATTACGCGTTATTTGAATAATTCTTGTAACTGAAAACAAGGTAAATATTCCATATGGATATGTATCACTTGATAGTTTGTTGAGAACATTACTGATCAATATGCCTTAGTCAATGTCATTGTGGATACTCCACTTTCAAATATACGTAACTCCATTACCCTGTCGCCGTGTTCTTTCATCCCTTCCCGAAATGAGACGTTACTCTTCCGTCGTCTCGTGTAACGCCTCGAATACAAAGAAATTTCACTTTGTAAGGCTCAATTTCGTTTGGGGATTGCCCGAGAGGCTTTTCTAACGTCATCAAGAGAAGGAAACGGGTTTGCGCGCGCGCACGCGTGAGCGCAGCGCGGGGGGGGGTGGAGACGGCTGACACTCGCTGCAATTGAATTCCACTTAATCTCCGCCGCAGGCTCTCGTCTCATCGCGGGGAACGCATGCGCCTACCCCGCTCCACTTCGCCCCGCCCCCTCGTTCCGCCCCCACCCCGCTTCGTACCGCGCCGCCTCGATCCGCCTCACCGTGCCCCGCTCCGCCCCGCTCCACACGTCTCTGCCCTGCTCTCCTCCGTCTCGCCCAGCCCCGCTCCGACCCGCCTCGCCCCGCTCCACCGAGCTCAGGCCTGTTCTCTTGTTCCTCGCCCCGACCTGCTCCGCCCCGCCTCATCCCGCTCCGCTCCGCTTCGTCCCGCTTACCCCGCCTCGTCCCGCTCCGCCCCGACTCGTCCCTCTCCTCCCTGCCTCGTCCCGCTCCTCCCCGTTCCACCCACCTCTACTAACCTGTTCCCCTCCACCTCGCCCTTCCCCATCCCTCCCCGTCCCGACAAGCTTCTCTCCGGCCCGCTCCGCTCCTTCTCTACCCGTTCTGCCCTACGCAACCAGCTCCGCCCTTCCTCGATCCACCTCGCCCCGCTGCACCCCGCTCCGCCCAGCTCTACCCTGTTTCCCTCCGCCTCGCCCCGACCCGTTCTGCTGTGCCCCATCTCGCCCCACTTCGCCCAGCTCTACCCTGTTCCCCTCCGCCACGCTCCGTTCCCACCCGCTTCGCGTCACTCCACCTAGCACTGACCTGTTCCCCTCCGCCTCACCCCACCTGCCCAACGCATGCAGCCCCGCCCCTCAGCCCGCTCCGCCCAACCCCGCGCAGCCGCGCCCCTTTCGCTTTCGCCCTGCGCAGCCCCTCGCAACCCCGCCCTGCGAGGGCGCTTTGCATCTCGTTTCATATGCGCGACGAAAGTGAAACGCGCTGCGCTCGCAACGTTTCGGAAAAACTTGATAAGCGCCACCCTTTGAAGTCGCGCGGCGCGACGCGACGCGACGCGCACCACTTGCTAACGCGCGCGCGCAGCGCGGTGGCGGCGGGCGCGGCGGGGGCGGCGGGGGCGGCGGGGGCGGCGGGGGCGGCGGGGGCGGCGGGGGCGGCGGGGGCGGCGGGGGCGGCGGGGGCGGCGCGGGCGGCGCGGGCGGCGCGGGCGGCGGGGGCGGCGGGGGCGGCGGGGGCGGCGGGGGCCGCCGGGGGCGGGGGCGGCGGGGACCGCGGCGAACCGGAAGGAGGAGAAGTAGGAAAGCGGTAGACGAGGCAGAGAAGGAACAGCTGCACCGGAGGAGGATCAGGAACATGAGAAGTTCAAAGAAGTCGAGGAAGAGTACAAGGGGAGACGGCGCCCGAGGAGGAAAAGAGAATGAAAAGAGGTGAAAGAAGGAAGGATTTTTTTGATTAATTAGTGACACCGGGCACGTCAACTGCCAAGATAATTAGTCCCAAAGTGTAATGCGTGTTTTTTTATCGTGGGAGGTGGCGGTGATCTTTCCCCGTAGGCTGGCGAGTTCCGAAGGCGACCTACGTCGGCTTCAGGGGGTTTTCCACACCAGATTTTTCCCACCAGCGGGACACCGTCCCAGTCGGAACAAAGCCCTCAGCTCCCGAATGGTGTGGTAGTGTCGTGAATGTTAGTGTAAGTGTGTGTGTAAGGGGGAGGAAAGGACATGGAAGAAGAAGGAAAGATCGCGCGCGACCTGTGACCCGTTTGTTAGGGTACCACTGCGGCATTCGCCTGGTATTCATCGGAGAAACCATGGCAAACTACCGATCAGAACAACCGGCCGCTAGGCGTCTGCTGCTGACAGCGCCTGAATTCGACCTCACTGAAAAGCTAGTGGCCAAAATCCTGTCACCATCGGGATTCGTACCCTAGAACCTCCCGGTGAGAGGGAGAAAACAAGGTAGGTGGTTAGAGGGATGAAAGACGGAAGGAAAAGACAAAGGCCAGTGACAGACAAATTAGATGTAGGAAGAAAGAAGCGGGAGGATGAGAGAAAAGGCAATCGAAGGACGAAGGGTGAAGAGGAGTAGCAGGTCATTAGAACAAGGTGAGATAACGGTGATGAAGTGATCGCGTAGACAGAGGAAGATGAGGGAGGGGGAAAAGAAGATTAATTGATTACTAATGATTCAAGTGCTAAGGTCATGTCAAGTGCTCAGGTCAAGGTCAAGATCCAGGTCCGTGTAAAGTGCTAAGGTCATTAGCCTCGTAAGCGTAGTGCATGTTTTTGTGCTCCGGAGGAGGCGGTTATCTTTGCCCCGATGAATGATGAGATCCGTGTGTGTGTGTGTGTGTGTGTGTGTGTAAATAAAGGGTGAAAATATGACAAGGGGAAGGAAAGATCGTGCACGGTTTGTGGCCCGTTTGTTAGGTTACTACTCCGGCATTCACCTGGTATTGATCGGAGAAACTGTATTGTAAAACTACCGATCAGAGTAACCGGCCGCTAGAATTCACTTCCAGATAAAGACTGAATTCGACTTAGCCTAGTGTCAAACTTTTGCCACTATCGGCTATCGAACTTCGGACCCCCGGTCACAGGCGCTGCAGAAACATCAGTTGATGCCCTGAGCCACCTCTCCCGCAAGGAAAAGAAGTACACAAGAAATTGCTGGCTAGAAAGGCGCGGTGGAGGTGGTGGAGGAGACGAACGGGGCGAGAAATTGGGGTAGAGAAGGAAGATGGACGAGTGAGATTGTTAGGTTGTAGCCCTGTGGAGTTAAAGGAGGTAAATATGCAAAGAACCTTAAGAAAACAACTTAGAAGTGTATATTGTCGCCGCTCAAGGAAGCGAGCTACGTTTTATGTCCTAAATTGTTTCAGTTCAAAAAATGTCTTCTAATGGCGCTAGAGAAGCTACGCTGAGCGAACTAAGGTTACACAAGTCTTGAAATGGTAAAGTTTATCATTCATGTACGAGTACTTTTCATGCTACTACATAATATTACCTGTAGATTACTTCAGTTCTGAAATTTTGAAAAAAAGAATTTTATTTAAAAAGCTAAAATTAATAATTTTGCAAATTCAGATAGTTCTCATTAAGTTCAGCTTGTAGGTCAAATAAAAAAAATAATAAGTAATAGTTGCAAAATTGTCAGTTAATAAAAATTCACATTTCACAGAAATTTAAAAAATCCACAACTATCATTGGAAATTAAATGTCCAACACGATACATAGAAAACAAAGCAAAATAACATATTCAAAAATGGAGGAGGCGAATGTGAGATCCAATTTTCAAAATGCAAGGAATGTGATATTATAATAGTACATTGAGCCAAATTCTTTCTAAATATTGCTGAATAACTATTGAGTAGACTTTTATTACACACTAAACAATTTATTTTGTTTTTAATCCAAAAATATATCGTGAGATATAAATTTAAAGTTATAATTCTCAAACATGCCAGATAGTTTCTCTCAAGCTTCAAAGTAGAAGTGTGTTGCATATGTTTATAATGAATTTGTAGACGGTCCTCCGTGGGACGTTGCAGTGATGTATCGACGGAGCACACAAAGGCATCGCGTGCTGAGCGGTAGTTTCTTCAGGTCCAACTGGCGCATTATGAGTAAACAACGAAGGTTTGGAAATGGAGGCGGCTATTTTCATCATATAAACGCGCATTTATGGAAATATTTGGCTACCTTTTTATTCCAACTTCTTGCTCTCGTTTCTGAGCTCGTTTCAGGACAAAATATGTGAACGAAAAATGGTGGCGCTTAATGCATCAATATGTGCATTTATATGTGTTCATATACTGTAAAATGCTCTATTCTTGGGATATCCTTTTTTGAGTTATGAAGTAAACCATAATAATTATCTTAGAGACTGTAATATTGGGATTGCATTACATGCATTATGGTTCATGATTTCATTTTGTGTTTCTCAAATATTTGTATTCACTATAATTGATTTGGTATGTTGCTCTTTGCCCCCTTAATGATAGTGTGTATTCTACATTTAAAAAAACTTAATATAATGGCTTTGATTTAAATTCTTTAATTTAATCCAAATCAAATAAGATACTTTAAATTTTTTTAAACTTTCTTCCTGATTTAACTAATTTTATGCTTTTGCGACATTTCAGGTTATTTTTGAATTGTATTAAAGAGCGCAAACAGATGTATTATATAAGACTTTTGTTTAGTGGCATTCAAAGGTTAGTCAATTAAAAAATTCAACATTTTAAATAACTTATGAACAGAACTTTTGAGATCTAAGACCTATCATAATGTAGACTTTTCTTTTGTTATGCACAATGATGCCCAGACTCTCAAACGTGAGTTTGTAAATGCGTTGCGTGTTCGCTGCAGAGTGGCTTTTCCGGTTCACCTGAAGCGGAGAGGCACCGCTGGCTAGATGCTGTGAAGCGGGTGATTGTAGATTTGATTCGAGGGAGCGGGCGAATATTGTAGCGGGGTTCATTAACTAGGTCTCAGGAAGCGCTTGTCCGGCGATTTCCAAAACCCCAGCACCCTTGATAGGGTTCTTGTGGAGATCTCCCAATGCATATGCTAATATCTGATGAAACCAATTTTCAATTTTCCCGTTCTACGTGCGACTCATTCTCGTCGCAGTTGTTTGGACACGTTTGAATATGGGTCGCAATTTAAACATCACATGTCTCTTGCTCACATATAGAGTGGTTGGTTAAAAAAGTATTACAAATATTATTCGTTTCAATCTTACTGCTGTTTAGTGGTGTTGCATTGATTTTCTATGTTCTTCTGAGCTCATATTAACAGAAATCAATAGTTTTCTGCACTTTTTGACGCTCTTGACTCCCATGTTGGAACAAAGGGGTTGTTTCAAAAATATTTTTACGTACCAAGCTTTATTTCGTAAACCTTTTGTTTTTAAATGCATTATTTGAAATAATTAATGTAATAATTTTATTTCACTTATGATAATGATTAGGAAAGATGTCTGTTACAATAAGAACACGTAGAAACTACGTTGTCGACAATTTCCTCGCAACCTCATTTACATGTGAGACCAACATTGCCAACGTATACCAAAGAATCCTGCAGGATGATGGGACATTCTGAGCGGCATGCTTTTCGAAATATTGGGAATCGATGTTGGCGATGAGGCTGATACCTAATAAAGGTGGGTGTCAAATAGGCGCTGCAAAAAAGCTTTCCTGCTGGAGAGCTCGCTTCCGTGGCGGTGCCTTCCACCCCGCCAGCTGCCGCGCCGCGTGGCCGAGCCCATTTTGCACTGCGTTAATTATCTGGCTGGAAAGCCCGGCCTCTGCACGCCACGCCACATCGCCGCCGCCCCCCGCCCACGCCACCCCGCCGCCTACGCCGCCCCGCCGCCCACGCCGCCCACGCCGCCCCGCCGCCCACGCCGCCCACGCCGCCCACGCCGCCCGCGCCGCCTACGCCGCCCCGCCGCCCACGCCGCCCACGCCGCCACCACCCCGCCACCACCCCACCACCGCACCACCGCCACCACCGCCACCACCATCGCCGCCACCACCCCGCCACCGCCGCCATCGTCGCCACCGTCACCGCCACTTTGCATTCTGTGGCGTGCACCCTCCCTGCTCCTCTCCGCAGCAGCCCATCCTCCAGAGTGGTGAGCCCCTCGTCGCCACCGTCACCGCCACTTTGCATTCTGTGGCGTGCACCCTCCCTGCTCCTCTCCGCAGCAGCCCATCCTCCAGAGTGGTGAGCCCCTGTGCAGCAGTGATACTCACACACACGAACTATACTTGGGTTTCTCTAACGTGGCATCTGAGGGTAGTATCTCCAAGATGTACCGGGAGCTCAGTGCATCAACTGATGTGACTGCAGCGCCTCTGACCGGGAGGACCTAGGTTCGAGACCTGACGGTGGCAGGATTTTCGACACTAACTTCTCAGCTAGGTCGAATTCAGTCGCTATCTGGAGGAGAATTCTAGCGGACGGCTGCTCTGATCGGTAGTTTTCCGTGGTTTCTCCGATCAACACCAGGCGAATGCCGGAGCAGTACCCTACCAAACGGGCCACGGACCGCGCGCAATCTTTCCTTCCTCATCCTCGTCCTGTCCTATCCTCTCCCCTTACACACACACACACACTAACATCCACCGATTACAACGCAAGATGTCGCATGGTCGCGACGGTATCAAGCAGTGCTGCACATCAAACGACCCTTGCGGCACGACCGAGAAAGACGAAAAGCAGTGCCAAATAGTCGTGTTAGCCACTAAAATTCTCCTGGGGACAATGGTTGAAACCGACTCAGCAATGTAGTTAGTGTCGAAAATCCGCCGCCATTGGATTTAAAATTTGTAATCAGCGGAGAGTGCGCAGGAAAACACGAATTCCCCTCATTGTCGTCCGCCAAAATGGCAAAGATTGCAAATGTTTATGAAGTCAGTGTTTAGGTAGAAGAAAGGCGCAATTGTCCTGCAAGGTGTTGTTTTTGTGTGAAACGCCTTTAACCTCGCCCAGTATGAGAGGGACGACCACTCAAAGTGGAACGATACGGTTGTCAAACATTGCAGGGCATATTGCCAACAGTCCATACCACCGAAGAGAAATTTCCCATTAAAAATGATTAGATATTATCCGTCTCCAAAGGAAATCGAAGAAATGCTTAAATGGAGTGCATTGAATTTTAGCAAAGAAAGAAGGCAAAAGGAATGTGGCTAAAGTGATAGAAAGTAATTGTTTAAAACAAGTTTCATGCAGATGACACGTTTTAATTTATTTCGTATTCATTCTTTCAGTTTTTTACATTCTCGCCCTTACTTCGTAAAAAAGTTGCCGGAAAATAGCAAATTTCCAACAGAAAATCCCTTACTGTTGGGCCCTGCTATAAAAAAAATAGTGGATAAATTGGGTTTCTGTGTATGATAAATTATTTTCTCTAACAATTTCTGTAGTCGGAATTCAGGTTTTTTGTGTTCCCGAAAAATCGAGTAATCGTGGATGCCGAAAAAAAATACTACTCAATGTCTTAAGAGAAAGTAATTTATTACATACAGAAACAAGATTTATGCACTTTTCCGTTACCAAGTCCCAACAATAATAGTTTTTCTGTCGAAAATTTGCTATTTTGCGGGGCACAATTTTAATACTTTCTGAATATTGCGTAAGGAGAAGGCGAGAAAGTAAAAAGATCAAACGTTATTCAGCTGCTTGTTACAGAGCTTTCGTGTGTCGAGGTCACATTCCGTGAACTTTCTACTGATTCACAGAAATGATTAGATTTTGCAGCTCATTCAGCTCGGCGATTCGATTCCCCGAATACGAAGTGTAAATTGCCTTCACGTGCTGCGTTGGATTATTTAAACGCGAAATGTTCGAGTTCAAGTTCCCTCAATTCTAATCTCCCTGAATTTTTGTTGCAAATTCTTCGAATTCTCTACACGCTGCCCTGACTAGAACGTTACATAATAAACAACAGTGAAGGGAAATACTTTTTCAACAATCGTAAAAAGCAACTTTTTACAATGGAAATGTGTGATAGGTGAATGAAAGAGTGAAGTGTTATGTGTTTAATGAGTTTTTCGACAAAGATCTGAGAATTTATTCCGGAGAGGGAAAGAAGGTAGATAATAATTGGTTCATTCCGAGGAAATGGTGCTGTTATACCTGAAGTTTATAAAAACTAATGGTGCTACAACACTACTTTCTCTTGATACAATAGATAACAAATTTAGGGAGTCCAGAGTTTACGGGACTTTTTGTTTGCGTAGTGCAGGGTCAATGTTGCTACTGCTACTACACCACGTCAAAATCTACTATTGCTGCTGCTAATAATATAAACAAGAATAATAATTGCTATCTTATTTACTGTTCAGAGATCACAAGTACCTGAGAAGCTCCTCACTAATCCAAGTGCTGGAATTACATATTTATTTGTTTTTAAAACCCAAAGTTTGAATGAAATAAGCTTTCTGCCATTGAATTCAGTATATTTGCATATTCACTCTATTTATGTTAATGAAATGATGACCAGCGAAGTGTCATTGTATGCATATTTTAATCGTCATGCGCATTGTAGCCATGAAGAAACGAGTGGTGCTAAAACAGCACGTACTTTCTCGCCTTTAGTAATGGAAATTGGTTCCAAGCGAAAATTAAATATTTTCACGCAATAGATTTTTTAAGGTACGCAGTTTATTCACTAACATATAGGATGAGGTTTTTAGCCTTACAGTATTCTTCGTAAGCAGTGTGCGAGAAAGTAAAACAATTGAATGCTAATAAATAAGATACTAATAAGTTGGCAAACTGTAAATAGATCGAAAAATATAGTAATTGTTAAACACTATGATATTGTCATATTTCACAACTGTATAAAAGTATTAATATACTCGGTGGTTTCCGCAGAAATACTGTGGAACTCCATTACTGTAATATAAAGGGAGGAAAAGAAATAATCTTCCACAAACAAATTTAATAACGAACTATTCGTCAGTTACAGCAGCAGACATGTTTTGAAGTATTTTACCTCATCTTCAGTACATCTACAGAACATTAAGGAAAAACTTGAAAAATATAATATGGAAGGCACAAAATTGTAAAACTATTAAAAAACAATAAACACTGTTAAAAACTATACAAAAAATATTATTTATCCCAGTAACATGGTCAACATGAATCGTGGTGTGCTCCTTACTCGGTGCCATTTTGTGCATTGTTCTCTGGGGAAACGGGGGAGGGTGGCCTTCTAGGATACTTCAAAGGAAGCTATATTTCAAATTAGTTTGGTTGTTGAAGCAGTAGATTTTAGGATGTTTTACAAATTTTAAAATTTCAAAATTTTCTAAAATATTTAATTTAGGGCCTTTATTTTTCAAATGCAATATTTTAAAATTTATATTGTGATCAAAATGTGTGTTTGTTATCATGAAGATGAGAAGCAAAAGTAGAGTGCTCTTGTGGATTAAAATTTCTAAATCATTGCTCAACGCGTTTGCAAGTGTCACGCCCGTAATAAAAAGTCAAATTTTATTCAAATTTTGCAATTAGTGAATTTGAGAAGAGAACACCAAAGTTTTCCAACATTCAATTATGCACGTACTTGAATAATTGATAATACTATTTTTATTGTATAGCTCTTCACTATCTTGAAGAAAAATACGTTTTAGGCGTAATAGTCAATATTAATAACGGAGATAGAAAATGTGATACTCATGAAAGTGATAAAATGTGAGGTTATTATGATTGTACATTGGAATAATGTACGCTTATGCGTTAGGGTCTTGTTTGTTTTATTGTATCCTTATCTATAGTATGCCTAAAACGCCAGTCGAACCAGTTGCTTTGTGAGAAGAAGGCTTAAAAAAGACGATAAAAATGGAGAGAATGTTAAAGGAAAAAATGCGAATTAAAATTAGAAGGGAGGTAAAAAGAGTGGAATGAGTAGTTCTTCGAAAAGGCAAATTGAACTATTCAAAGTTACATGAGGGAAATATGCAGAAGGCCAGCGTAGACGACGAAGAATTTGAAAGGCATGCATGGTACTAATCAAACGGTCTCCCCTGTTGGGAGGTAAAAGAATAAGCACGGTTTGAGATATGCTCTTGTACGAGTAAGACGATCCTTACTACAGATCCCGAGCAAACTTTCTGCAATACTGAAGCATATCACCGAGGATGAATTTTCAGTGCTGTCATTAAGTGGAGAAAAGGAAAAAATCTTCTTATAATTCAAAGATCTGGAAAAAGTAATGGAAGAATTTTACGAATCTTATGAAATTAGCTTGCAATCTCCATGTATGAAGGATTGTATTATAATACGTGAAGAGACCGAAAAGGAGTATATACAGAAAAGACATTTTGATCCGAACACTTAAAGAAGCCTGCCAGCTGTTTAAGAAGCAGTATTTAGATCTCAAAATTTGAATATCATATTTGTTTAACTTACGTTTAAGACATGTTATAACCTTTGCGAAGATGCCGCACATAGTGTGTATTTGCAAATATCATTGCAATGTAGATATCATATTAGAAGGTTTAAGAAAGAGCTCACCGACAGCTATACCAAGACGCTCGAAGGATTTAATAGAAAAAATTGTATGTGACAGAAATTGTATGTATGGTATGTTCAATGGTCGGAAAAGGGAGGATTTGGCAGGGGAAAAATGCTGTTACAGTGCAGTGCAAACTAATTCAAGCTGATTCATTCAGAACTGCTGAAAGCAACATTAAGAATGATCAAGCAACGCTTCAGATTGATTTCTCAGAGAACTTCACAACCTCAGATCAAGGTGAAATTCAAGCATCACATTCGGCCAAATGTCATAATAACGTATATGATACTATAAGAAAATAATAATGCTTTTTACTGCAGTGTTTTGGGTGCCAGAAGAAGTGATATTATGTGTCAGTCCTCACTCTTCGATGTGTGATGGTGAAAAGATTGAACTCTATGATGACCGGATTCTATCGAACTCTAGATGCAAGTGAAATGATGAGCGTTCCCAGGTGCAGAGGCGGCTCAGGGCAGATACTCCCCCAGATTGATCGCCAAATGCGTTTCTCTGCTGGCGAATATTATATCGCGAATTGATTTGCAAATCGCAATCGTTTGTAATTGCCCGCTGGGAGTGCAACGCGAATCTGAATTTATCCCTGCTTTTGCAGGATGTCAAATATTAATGTTGGCGGCAGCTTTATGGCTAGGGAGGATTGAATTCCGCCTTTGGCCAAGGGGCAGGCTGAAACTCATTGGGGAATGTGATCAGTAGAGAGCGGATTTCTGTTATTCCACATTTTTATATTGTTGAAAAAAAAACAACTTTCGGTTGCCCATAAATTCTAATACTTTATGTAATTTTTACTTTACTTTTCCACTTGTACCGATCTTTATAATCCTTGTCTGTTAAATTCTTCTCTTCCAAAAGACTTTCATTTTCTCTCAACCAGTCGTGTTTATGTCTTCCCCTTTTCTTCCTTCCCACAGGAAATCACTCTAAATTTTTTTTTAATTATATTTTCTCTCATTCATTTAACATGATCAAACCATTGTAATTGCTTACATTGAATAGTTTCTAAAATTGTATGTACTTTATTTCTTTTTTCTCTGGATTTTAAAATTCTTATTTTATCTAATTCTGATATTCTGGATAATCTTAAAAATCCATTTATGTTGACAGTAATTTCAGTTTGAAGTTTTTCTTTAATTTCCAAATTTCCGATTCATATAAAACAGTACTTTCTGCAATATTCTATTCTATGATTTTGCATATTTTTGTCCACTGCTTCAGAACCTAGCTAATTGAAATTTCTTGGTATTTGTTTAGAATTGGATGCTTTGAAGATGAATTAGTTAGTGCATATTTGTGCATATTAGATCGATTTTTCCTGATGGACCATATTCGTGTAATTATAGGCGCATATTTTGCATATTTCGTTAAAATAAAGACTTATCTCTAAAATCTTTCATTTTTTCATAGAATATATGTATTCATGAGCGTTCATTGATTAGAAAGAGTTTGTCGTAGATCGCGTTCTTTTTCGTTTGTATAGATTCTGAAAAACTTGTGCAAATGCAGGATCTTTCTCGTTATAATATTTTTAAAACCAGACAGAAGAAATTAAACAAGACATACAATGTACTTCACTAAAGTGAATATTTACTTCAATTATTTTTCCCGCAAAATTAATTAGATTATATTATATTTGCACAAAAATGTATCTGTTCTTTCCAAGCATGCTTATCCTCAGTTTTATCAAGAAAGGTTTACACAGGAAATGAAATATTGTTAATTTTTATTGCATATTAAAGGGCATATTTCAGAATTTTTAGGTCATAAATGCTTATTTTTAAAAGCATATTTCAAGACTTTTTAGGACATAAAAATCTTCACCCT
Source organism: Teleogryllus occipitalis (assembly GCA_011170035.1). Lineage (NCBI taxonomy): Eukaryota > Metazoa > Arthropoda > Insecta > Orthoptera > Gryllidae > Teleogryllus > Teleogryllus occipitalis. Next base: position 40,574 of record BLKR01005462.1, read on the forward strand.
AGTGATCGGTGTGTGCGTAGTGCTTTCACGGGAACTTCTCTGATCGCTTGTAAGTCTCACAGGGATGGTTGATCTAGGATCACGGTCTGGCGAAGCATGTCGTCGCAAATCACAGAGAAAAGAGACGACACAACCTCCACAACATTCGACTGGCAAAGCCGAAGAGTTTTTGGTTTTTATATTAAAAATGTTTGCCTTTTTTTACGCATTCAAACATTTACTGCTGAAACAGTTTTATTTTCTCTTCCGACTTGGAATCCTTCCATTTTGTTTAATTCTTCTTTCTACAAATCTCATTTTTCTGTACATTCTTCTTCGCTTATATTATTTCTTGGTAAAAGAGTTTTTTTACCTCTCGTTAATTAAAAACGCTATTTATTGTGATTATTATAATGTATTAAAATAAGCAGTGCGTATATTATTTAAAGACTATAATAACTATTTAATATTTCGTGATTGTATAAAAATTCGTGATTGCTATTACTCTGTAATTAACTACTCATGAATTCGATATTTACGATAAAAAGTTAAACATACACCCAATAACTGCCCGTAGACATCTTACCTATACCTCCGTGCTTTCCTTCAAAGTTCGGAGATTTATTACTTTTTTTCTGAAAATTACCTTATCTCCTCCTCCCTCAGCATCTCAAAGTAAGTTATCTTCTATAAACATACGTATTTGTGCCCCGTAAAACATTTTGTTTTGTAGATAACGCATAATTTGTTGTTTTAGAGAAGCTAATTATCACAATTTTTATGGTATGGAAAATCATATTATTTTCATTATCCCAAACATGAATGCTTTCGAAATCCTCCGGGAGTGTGAAAATATTAGAATCCGAAGCTAATCGTTATTAATAATAAGTCCTCCGCAAACAATTTAGTACAAAGCATGATGAATGACGTTGAGTGCAAAAAATAAGGCGAAAGCTTCTCAAGAATTCCTGACGAAATTAACCCTCGTGTATCTTTTTACTTTCTCGCATTTTGCGTACGTTCTATAAAGAAAGTATGAAAATGCTCCGGGAAAAAGTAGGATTTTTCGACAGAAAAACTCATATTGCGTGGGTCTGGTGACGAAAAAGTGGATAAATGTTGTTCTTATTTGTAGTTAATTACTTCCTCTAATACTTTGTGTAATCAGAATCCTCGTTTGGTAGGTCCTTGATACAGCAGAATAGATTGGCGGCAAAAAATCTGTCTGTCCGTTAGTATGTGTACGCCTGTCGGTCTGTGAACAATCTAAACCGTAAGTAAGATTTTCACCAACATTCCCCGAACGATCTGACTGATGTTGGGACTTCTTGAATTAGAGTCCGACGTCTTCGGGAGTTATCGTCTGCCTTGTGCAGTTTCAACGCCAATGCTGCTGCTGCTGCTACTACTATTTCAAATAGATATTTTAATTTTGGGCGTTCCCTACATGAGTTTCAACATTTCCAAACTTTTCTCAAAAATGGCTTCAATTTTGTTCAATACATTTTTCCTCAGATAAAGCAAAAGGCGCATAAATAAATTGTGTAGGTCGCATTTTCGTTCACCTTTGAATTTTCGAAAATACAAAAGTTAAAAATAATGTGAGAAAGAATGTGATGTTGTAGCATTACTAGTTTTGTTTGCGACGTGAGTACAGCACCTGAACTGGAAAGCTCTTGCACTTGTTTTCATTTTAATTCTACTTCCTGCAATTGTGAGCAGAAGTACCATGGAAATAAAATGTAAATGTTAGATAAAAAACAGATGCATTTTCAATGAGTATTTTCATTTTTACAAGTTGAGAGTTATGAATGTAAATATGTTTCGTTGAAATTGTTTTAATTTTGCAACATTTTTCCTAGTGTAGTTATTCCGTATTCGTTACCAGTTACACACATTGTTAAAAAATGTTCCAGTATACGTTTTCTGTAAAACCGTCAACAATATTAATAATATTTCTTTCTCTTGTTATTTGCAAATAGTACATTTTACTTTGTGTTGTGGTATTGTTCTTTTGTAAATTAAAAAAATATTGTTTTATTGCGGAAAATACGTACAACCATTGGGACGCCTCCAGAAGGACCAGCATTGAAAATTTTGACATTACCTTTATCCAAAGATGTACTTTAAAAAAAGCTTCATTTTTCATCGCTACGGAGTGGAGAGAAAGTTACGTAATGCTGCGCGAAAAAACAGCGAATTTTCGGCAGAAAAACCCATATTACAGGGCCCTGGCAACGAAAAAGGGGATAAATCCAATTGCTAAATTTAGAAAAAATTCTCTAGCACGTGGTGTAGAAAAATCCATGTTTTGTGGATTCTTGATACCTAAAAATGGAATGACAGCAAAATGTGCCCGTCTGTGAACAACTCTAGCGGCTAAATCGTTTAGCCGATTTTCTCCACAATTTGTATTCCCCTATCGATTTGGCTGATCTCGCTGCCCCTTGAATTTGAAATCGACATTTTAATTTTTTTTGGGGGGGGGGTACTTAATATGAAGCCTCTGGAATATTTTTCAAATTTTCAAAAAAGTGGCTCCAACTGTTTTGATTTTTTTGTTGGATAGTGTGAAGAACGTTTAAGATGATGGTGCGGGTCTTATATTCGTCGAAAACCCTGTTTTTTTTCAAAAATTGCAAAGAAAACAAAAAAGTTCATAATTTATTCGTAGTTTTTTGCAACTAAAATATTAAAGATAGAGATTTTCTCCTTTAATGAAATGACCCTGAAAGATAGATTTTGAAATAAGGTCATGTGTAATTTTTCGAAAATTTGAGTATGTTTCGCGTAATTTTTCGTGAAAATATGGGTGAGAAAGTTCGTGTTGATTTAGCACCACTAGTTTAAACTTTTTAGTGGGCCTCCCTAAGTGTTTGGCTGTTGCGGATTTCTCCTCTTGCCCTGCGTCGTGGGCGGTGGCGGAGGCGGAGGCGCGGGATCGATAGCAGACGGGCGCGCCCTGGTGCCCTCGCGTGCTGGCCCGTCCTTCAGAATCCCCGCCCCCGCCCCAGCCCCCGCCCTCGCCCGCGCCCCCGCCGCCTGCCCGAGAATGCGCCCACATCCGCGGCTCTGGATCCACTGCGTCGTCTGCGGGCCATGGATTAACATATCAACCTCTGAGCTGCAAGTCGGATTTCTAGGCCTTGGTGAATAAATAGAGGAATCTGGATGTGCTTGCGATAAAGTATTTGCAAAAGGTGTTTTCTCTTCAATTAACATGTGATTAAAATACGTTCCTAATGTTTTGTTGATTTTTTTTTCCGCGTGCGGTCCGAAGATGTTACAATTTGGAAATGAATTGAATAAATTATTATTCATTACGTTTCAAAAACTACACGAATGAAATTTAAAGAAGAAATCGGATTTTAAAAGTGTAATAAATTCATTTCATTTTACTATACCAAGTTATATTAATAATAATAATAATAATAATAATAATAATAATAATAATAATAATAATAATAATAATAATAATAATAATAATAATGACTTTATTTATGTGGCGAGACTCGGGCCATCAGGCCCGCTCTTCCGCCTAACCACGTAATACATAAATTTATAGATACGAATTTAGATACATTTAGTAAATAAAAACAAATAAATAATAATATTTAGTAACAAGTAAATAATTCAGCGTACATATGTCATGCCCCTGGGCTCACAAACGCGACAAGAATACAACGTCCCAGCATTTGCCTTAAGCGACCGGGGAAAACCAGGGAAAACAAAGGCAGTGTGCATGCTCTTCAATATTGAGCAACAAAATAATATATTTAAGATAATTTTAAAAACAAACATTACTGACTCTGGATAACTCTAAAGGCGTGCCCGAATATAAATTCTGAGAGATATTAATTTAGTAATACGTATCAAATGTTAACAAAAAAATCTCAAATACATTCATGAGTCATAAGAAACAATATGAGAATGCACACAACCACCCGGCCAGGACGACGGCTTAGGGCCGATTTTAGGTTTCAACATCATGTACTAAGGGAAAAGACGCATTCAGTCAGAGCCATGACAAAATTAAACAATAATGAAGTAGACGTTACTAGAACATAATACAAAAAACCTTCTAACCCTATAATAGACTTAATTTAGACTAATTATACTATTGTTAACTAAATTAAGAACTAACTTAAGAAAACAAAGAAAAGAACAAAACGGTTAAAAAGCTCACACTGTCAAAAGGATTACATTTAACTTACAATTTTGAGCTCACTTAAAAACTAACTTAAGAAAATACAAGAAATGGAGAAAAACTGTTAAAAAAGCGATATAAAATATTACCTTTACCTTACAATTTTAAACACATTTAGTACACACTTTCACATCATACAATATCAGCTCAGAAAAAGATTATTTAAATGTTTTTTGAATGATCGCAGTGTTTTACATTTCCTAACATTTCCTGGAAGGCTATTCCACTCTCTAGTCGTTGCTACTAAGTAAGATTTATTGTAAAAGTTAGTGTTGCTTTTAGGAATATTGCATAGCAAAGATTTCTCGAATCTTCTTGTTTTAAGGTAAGAAATTTTATGAGAGAGGTAAGTAGGTACACCCGTATTTAATAATTTGTAGAACAGGCACAAACTATGAAACATGCGTCGGTCTTTCAAGTTTAGTATGTTATTAGCTTTGAAGTATCCCGATATATGATCATACTTTCTGATATTATATTGAAACCTAACACATGCATTTTGAACTCTTTGGAGAGTGTCAGCAGTTGATTTCTTTATGTTACCGTACACAATGTCACCGTAATCAAGCAGAGGGAGCAAGAGGGATTTTACTAGTAGTTCTTTGGTTTTTGGTGGAAGGCATTTGTAAGCACATTTAAGTGAGTACATTGAAGCATACACTTTGCGGCAAGTCTCCCGAACATGAGGTTCCCAATTTAGGAATTTATCGATCGTCAGACCGAGATTTTTAACTTCTGAGCATAGAGGAACAGTAGTGTTATCCAGTACGATATGAGGAATATTTAGATTTTTAAGTGCTTTATGGGACCAACAGGAGCCAATTATAATTGATTGAGATTTTAATGGATTTAGCTTAAGGCCATTTCTCACTGACCATTCATGTAAAGAGGCTAAATCCTGATTTGTTTTACTAATTAAATGAGCCACTTCAGAAGGTTTCCCACTGACGTAGATCTGTAAGTCATCTGCGTACATATGATGATTGCATCTTGATAGCACCGACGGTATATCATTTACATAGATAAGGAAGAAAAGTGGGCCAAGTACGGAGCCCTGTGGCACTCCACGTGAAACTGGTTTAGGTGACGAGAAAGTATTTTCTACAACTACGACCTATTCTTATATAGAATCACATAGATGTCTAACACATTCCATACTTTGAGCTTTAACCAATGCAAAAAGTACAATGGCTTAAAATTGACCCGTACGTTATTGCATATCCGCCCATGATTCATTTGAAATTGCCACACCACCACCTTGGGCGAAGCGGCAATCTTCTACGACGCGGAGACTTAAATGCGCGTGTGCTCCCAGACGGCAGATGGGCGCGGGACTAAGAGCCTTGTTCAGCGAAATACCTCACTGCGCCCATCTCGCGCGCACCACCTTCCGCGTTCCTTCGGCTCACTCCCGCGTACTTCAATTCTACATTTTAAAACGATGATTTGATGATGTGTAAATGATAATACACGAGTGTGATATTACGATACGGCGGAAGTATCGTGGAACTCACACGTGTATGTTAATACCCACTACATCGAGTTTCATACATAAGCTCGAAATTTTTACGACTCTTAAGGTTAAACCTTTACTTTGAATGGCTTCGTAGCAACTGAAATGTAGGATTCAGCCAAGTCCACATAACCCTACCCTATATTCTCTGCCCTACACTCGCATGCTGCTACAGGTGGTTGTGGCTACCAGTCCGCATGCGAGAGAGTACTGCGCTAGTCAAATAGGATCAAAGTGAAATTACGATCCAATTTATTTTAAATACCACGAAAACATTAGGAAACAATAATAAAGGAAATTAAAACTGATAAGCATAATATAATATCAAATGCAATTTTAGTGTACACAATCAAACGGAACATTTACTAGAACGATTCTCAATGATTAAGTGTCAATATTTGGTTTGTAAACTTCTCTGTGATTGGTCAAGAACCTCTATCATAATGAAATCTATATCATAATAGTATCATTATACAACTGGTTACGGCCAACAAATGACAGCATTATACAATGGGAGTAAGAAAAAATCCTTTTACGCGTATTCAATTATACCACCGAATTGCACAAGCCTTCCTTGCTCCTTGCCTCCGGCCTCGCTATGTGCTGCCTTGCCTGACCCCGATCCTACCCGTCTTATCCTTGGAGTTGTCCCTGATGTCGACATTAAAAAAACTTTTGTTTTTCTTATTAATGTTACTACATCTGCACAAAAAAGTAAAAATTACAGCGAGCGCAGACTCGGAGACTTCAAGCTTTCAAACAACACCTTATCTCTGCCGAGAAGGAGTAGTTCATTTGCAATACGAATGTTTATAAAACACATCTTAAAATATATATATATACACACACTTAAAATCCGAGTGACCGATGTGGCGAGAGTTGCAGTGTCAGAGTGTCCGATTTTTAACGAAATTTATATCGAAATAAATCCATTTCCTCCAAGTTCTATCTTCGAGGCTTCAACCATTTCGTAGAATAGCACGGCATCAAGAGTGCACGTGATGTGGTTCGGGTGCATCAACTACTGTGGTCGTTAGTCCAATGAGTGTTCTGCATGTTATAAGTCTGGAGGTGGTGTTCCTCATCCGCGGAAACGTGAGATTCTACGCCGATGTATACGTCGGTTTGCTGTTTTTCATCTTCATGTATCTCTCCCAGAAGGGCTGTGCGCACGCCGAGACAAATTCTACGTTATCGACTGGTCTTGTGTAGAACAAGAAAGTGTGTGTGTGTGTGTGTGTGTGTGTGTGTGTGTGTGTGTGTGTGTGTGTAAGAGAAGAAAAGGGGTCAAGGATGAGGAAGGGAAGATTGCGCGTGGTTCATGACCCATTTGTTAAGTAGAACGTCTTCGACATTCGCCTGGTATTGATTGGAGAAACCCCGCAAAACTAGCGATCAGTCCAGCCGGCCACTAGAAGAGAGTGACTAAATTCGAGCTATGTAGTTAGCGTCGTAAAGCTGTTACCGTCGGGACTCAAACTCTAAGTCATCACGATAAGTGATGTCAGTGAGCCATTGCAGCTGGTGGTTCTCGCAAAAAGCGCTTCAACTGACCAAGTAATTGCATTCCGTACACCTAGAAGCGTGTCAACATTCGCCTCGCCGCAAGATTCCGGGGACTAGTGATGAAGCAACGATTGGTCAATTTGGATAATTTCGTGGACGTAGCGATGGGGGGTTGGGACGAGAGCAATTCGGAACGGGGTAAAACTTGGAAGGGGTCAAAGAAAAGGATTGCTACATTTGATTCGTATTTACTTGAACGCAAAATCGTAAACCGACCTACCGACGTCTAGCGGGGTTTCCCTCCATCAGGTATCTCCCATCAGTGTGGCACCGCTCCAGTCGGGACAAGCTCTAAACTCTCAACCGGTCTCCCAGCACGTGTGGTAGTGTAGTGCATGTTAGTGTGTGTCTGTAAGTAAGGGGTGAGGATACGAAACGAAGAGGAAGGAAAGTTTGCACGCGGTTCGTGGTCCGCTTATTAAGGTACTGCTTCGGTATTCGCCTGGTATTGAGCGGAGAAACCACTGAATAACTACCGATCATAGCAGCCGGTCACTGGAATTCTACTCCAGATCGCGGCTGAATTCGAGCTATTAGTACAGTCGAAAATGGTGTCACTGTCGTGAGTGGAACCTAAGACCTCCCGGTCAGAGGCACTGCAGTGAGGTAGTTGATGCCCTGAGCCACCTCTCCCGGTCCACCTCTGTCCATGCGCTTGATCGTCGCGCCGATCGTTCTGGTGGCCGCACGGCGCGGGTCCTGGCGTGTCACAGGCCCAGCGAGAAGAGGGGCGATGAGCAAGCGGGAGTTGTTTGGGTTTTCGCCTCCGTAAACATCCGCCCAATATTTTCGTCAGTCGATCGTAAGGCTGTCGACGGTCCGACGTCATTTTATAAATAGTTCGATAGTTTGTTTTTCCTTCCCTCTCATCTACTCGTCCTCTTGTTTGTGAATGTGGTTAGCGCTATACGGTTTAATTGATCGTTGTTTATTTATGTATTTGTGTCATGATTCTGTTAATTTAAATTACTCTCATGGAAATTCCACGCAAGTGGAGCCGAGAAAATAAATATCAATTTTACAGATTAAGTCCAGTTTATGGGTAGATCTTTAATAATCCTTTGATCTATTCTGTTATTTCCCAAAAGCGTTTAAGGTAGCATTAATTTTTAAATTCCTGAGTAATAAACTCGGGCATGTTTTTGCATAGTGCTTATGGGTCAGGGGTGTCCAACTGGCGACGCGCGGGCCGCATGCGGCCTGCGATGCCATTTATTGTGGCCCGCGAAAAGCTCTTAGTCAAAAATGAAAGTCTCTTTCATCCATGTCGGGAGAAAATATTATGTGTCAAACACACGCACTCTGCCTGGGTCAGCACACTCTATATTGGAAAAATAGTTTCTTTTCAGATTACATTTGAGGAATTTTTTTCTCTAGTAAATTCAGAAATTCAAAATCATCCCAATGTTTCAAAGCATTTTGCTTGTTACGGCCTGATATCACGCACAAGTCATTCCCCCGTGTGTTTCAGAGCAGCCGAGCTAATTGCCGAAATCAACAATACGTGGAGCCTCTGACTGGGAGGCCCTAGGTTCGAGTCCTGACGGCGCCAGGATTTTCGACTCTAGCTCTTCAGCTAGGTCGAATTCAGTTGCTGTCCGGCGAAGAATTCTAGCGGCCGGTTGCTCTGATCGGTAGTTTTCAGATCAACACCAGGCGAATACCGGAACAGTATCCTAATAAACGGGCCATGGACAGCGCGCGAAAATTCCTTCCCCTTCATTGTACTTACCACTTACACTAACATGCACTACACTACCACATATTCCGGGAGGCCGGTCGGGAGCTTAGAGCTTGTCCCGGCTGGGGTGGAGCCCCGTTGGTGGGAGAGTCCTGGTTAGGGGGAAACCCCACTAGTCGACGGTAGGTCAGCGCCGGATCTCGCTATCCAGCGGGGAAAGATCATTTCCATCTCTTGATAAAAAAAATGTACTACACTAACGGGACTAATGACCACAGCAGTTGACGCGCCCGGAAACATGAAAAAATCAATCAAACAATCAATCAATCAAACAATACGTGGAAGTCAGATGTGAATTGCCCGAGTATTGAAAACATGACCCGCAACCATATTAAAGGTTTCTATGATGTTTCCGTGGTCTTCCAAGTGTGCTTTGTATTTACGATGCTTCCGGACGAAACAAATATGGTATAATTAGCAATATTGCCTATATCAGATAGTTATTATTAAAAAGAATTAAATCACATTTCTTCCCAATTTTCTCTCGAGCATGTGCTTCCTTAGGAAGGCAGTCGATTTCCACATCGATGACTTCGTTATTAAGGAGCGAAAGACCATTCTAACAGAGCTTTTCCGCATGCCCACTGTCACTATTTGCCGTCGTCTCCGTCTCCTCCACGCCTTTCCCGAACGCAGGCAGGAGACTTTCCTGTCACTGAGGAAGATGAAGAATCTCTCGCTCATCTCGGCGCGAGGACGCTGTCACCACAGAGCGAAAACAGGCCACGATTAAGTCCTTCCTTTCCGAACCGCGCCCTTGCTTCCTTCCCGGCGTCACCGTGCTCGTCGCCCGCCCATTGTCGTCGCCCCAGACTCCGCTCCAGGCTTCGCAGCATTTCCGCCCCCATTCCCTCGTTCTCGTTCCCCTCCCCTCCCTCTCCCGGTCCCCTGTCCCGCCCCCTGTCCCGCTCCCTGCCCCGCTCCCTGTCCCGCTCCCTGTCCCGCTCCCTGCCCCGCTCCCTGCCCCGCTCCCTGCCCCGCTCCCGGCCCCGCTCCCGGCCCCGCTCCCGGCCCCGCTCCCGGCCCCGCTCCCGGCCCCGCTCCCGGCCCCGCCCCCGGCCCCGCTCCCGGCCCCGCTCCCGGCCCCGCTCCCGGCCCCGCTCCCGGCCCCGCTCCCGGCCCCGCTCCCGGCCCCGCTCCCGGCCCCGCTCCCGGCCCCGCTCCCGGCCCCGCTCCCGGCCCCGCCCCCGGCCCCGCTCCCGGCCCCGCTCCCGGCCCCGCTCCCGGCCCCGCTCCCGCCCCCGCTCCCGGCCCCGCTCCCGGCCCCGCTCCCGGCCCCGCTCCCGGCCCCGCTCCCGGCCCCGCTCCCGGCTCCCGGCCCCGCTCCCGGCCCCGCTCCCGGCCCCGCTCCCGGCCCCGCTCCCGGCCCCGCTCCCGGCCCCGCTCCCGGCCCAAAACACCAACTTGAACTGCCTCTTTGCATCGCCTTCGCTCTGGCTACTGACCTTCATACCTCTTTCTTTCTTCTTTCGTTCTGCAACGTCTTTTGTGCATTCAGCTCCTGCAAGTCCGCAGCCTCCACCTCCCACCTCTTCCTCTTCGTCCTTCTTCGCACTTTTCTTCACCTTGGCGCGGCCATCGATCTCCATTAGCGCCCTTTGGAAGGGATCAACGTGCAGCACCGCGCCCGTAATAAGGGCGATGGGCCTCCTCGCGCCTCGCCCTGTGGTTCGGAGCGGCTCTACCACGAAGCCAAGGGCACGAGCCCGGTAAGCGCCAGGAGCGCGCACTAAACCGGAAGCGCACTTTCAAAGCAGCTCAGATGGAATTGGTAATCGAGGGACCTTTACCATATTACATCTTTATTTAGTATTTATATCCAGAGCACGTATGTAGGATCCACGAGTAGCAGTATCCACACGTATGAAGGATGTGGATGCATAAAAATTACTGTGTGAATGGAATTAATTGAATTTGTAATTTGATGTTTTAAAGTTTTATTTTTTATGATATTTGTATTACATTGCCTGTGATATTTTACCTTTAATAAATATTCATGAAATTATGAGTTTAGGCGCGGGTAAGTTAGTTGTCTTCAAATTTTTACTTAATTTTTTTCTCTGATAGAACAAATGAATTTCCTCTGATAGAAGAAAAAGAAATGACATAGGCCAATTTTCGTTACACTTCCTGAATATTCACAACTTACGAAGGATTTAAAGGCCATAGATTTCACTTAGAAGTAACAAATATGCTTTTCTTGGTTTAAAAAGTTTTGATAGCTGATGATGGCATTCAAAAATTTGGCAACTCACTTCGATGTAATCAAAGCAAGCTTGTGTGAAATTATTCTTACTTTTCTGTATAATGTGCTGCAAGTACCGTAATAGTTGAATATATTCAGGTTTCTTTCATTGGTAAAAGTAGGAAATGACTACTGTTCCTGACTATCGCTATAAATGCTGATGCGTACCACCACCCAAATTATGTGACAGTTGCACTTTCATAACCGAGATCGCAATAAATGACCATCACTATCGTTCTAGGAAATTATGATCGTGCAGTTGAATTTCATTTGTTTCTTGTCTTTACTTCGCAGAATAGAAGTCTGTGGAGATTTGTGTTTCGTTAAAATATTTCATTTAAACGTATTAACAATTGGACCAACGTTGAAAAATGTCCTTTCTCAAAGTGAAAGAAAATTGTCAACCTTCAATATATGTATGACTATTCCTTATCTATGTCTAGTAGCTACGTACGGCAATGAATAAAAGTATAGACAGAAAATGGATTAGTGAGCGCAACTTTAGTTGCATACAATAATTCCGCCTTATATTTATATCTGTTGATATTAAACTGAAGACGCCATCCACGAATGTTGTTGGTCCAGAACCATATTTCTTCCGAATGAGTGAATGAATATTGCGCGTCAGTTACTTAGGTCGTTAGTCCCACGAGACTCCATTTCATGTCCTGGAAGATAGCTGCATTCCTTCTTCGTTAAAACGTAAGATACTGAGTCGACCTACACTTCGACTCATGAACCTTTCGTCAGCGGAACACTGTCCCGGTGAATAGGAGTAGGTTTTGTGAAGCGTGATCGAGGGAGTACCGCTAGCTCTCGGTAGCTGGCACAAACTCTGAGCTCCCGAATGTTGTCTTGACGTGGGTCGTGGTGTACTGAACGTGCATCATCAGTAGGGAGCGGATTTCTATGATTTTGCGTATTTTTGTATGTTGCTTTAGAGCACTTTGCTAAGTGAACTTTCTTGACATTTGGTTCGAGTTGGATGCTATGTAGTATATGTTAGTGCATGTTTGAGCATATTGGCCGATTTTTCCTATTGGTGAATATTTTGTAATTATTGGTGCATATTGCGTTAAAGTAGAGATTTATCTCAAAATGGTGTCAATTTTTCCTATGATCTATTTATTTGTGACTGATCATAGGTTACATAGAGCTTGTCACTGTTGGTGTTTTTTTAAAATTTCTTTTCTGTAGATGATAAAATACTTGTGCAAATGTGGGAAATTTCTTGATATTATATTTTTTAAACCAGGCAGAAGAAATGCAACAAGACATATAATGTACTTTACTAAGGTGAATATTAACTTTAATTATTTCTTCCGCAAAGAGAGGTAGATTATATTGTGTGCATAAAAATATATCTTTTCATTCCGAGCACGTTTCTCCTGAATTTTATCAATAAAGGTTTATGCAGAAAATGAAATATTGTTAATTTTAATTGGATATAAAAGTGCGTATTACAGAATTTTTAGGTCATAAATGCATATTTCAAGAATTTTAGAGCATAAAATTCCTCTCCCTAATCATCTGTGTGTAAAGGGAGGGGACGAGATTAGGATGAGACAGGAAAGATCATGCGCGGCCATGACCCTGATCAGATACTTATCCTGCATTCGCCTAGTACTGATCGGAGAGATCTCGGAACTAACGATCTGCGCTGCCAGTTGCAACAATTTTCTTCCATGATTGGATTCGACCTAGTTAAGTAACTAGTGTCGAAAATGCTGCCACCGTCGGGACTCGAAACCTAGGTCCTCCCGACCAAGCACGCTACAGTGATGACGCTGAGATATTGCATCCGGAAATTCTTTCTAAGAACACCCCGTGTACAAAATAGTTCTTTGATGCATCCGAGCAAGGAACGACAGCCGCAAAAAAAAAATCATGCAAAACGCGATGACAGGACGGGGTTTGATACACATCACTTCTGCAATCTGTCCGTGGAGTCTTTAGATTTACGCCCTGCAACGCATCGCATCGCCGTGCTGAACACGTTCAGCGAGGCGCGGGCAACCGCGAGCTGGTGGACGCGAACGTTCATTACACATTTCACGTTCCTACTTGGAGTTCGGTCGCTATCACAAAATCTGCAAACTCGTGGAAGTTTAAACAGTGTTTTACATAATGCAATTCACATGCGCGCGTCCCGTGAAACCATAATCCCACTTTATTTCGAAAGACCTGCTTTGTGGCACCCGCGATTTGCATTAGCACATTTTCCGTTATTACCGCGAGGATAAATTAATAAAACGAGGAGCGCACAGCGCAACCCGCAAAACCACCAACTGTCGCCCGAGTCCCACCGCGCGGTTGGCCAGCCTGTAGTAGTACTATTGTGGAGCGACATCTGTGGTCGGCGCTCGTTACTCGAGAATGGACGTCGTGCTGCATTTCTCGTCGGAATACGCTAACACTTTATTATTTAAAACAAAACAAAAAAGAAAAAAATCAGCACACAATACAATGCACTTCTTGGTTGGCTTGGATGGTTTGGTTGAAAAGATAAGAGAAGATGAAAAGAATGTTATGTGAGCTCAGCTCTGCAGCAGGATCATTTCGTGTTATAATAACGCATGAAGTATATTTGTGGCTGTTACGCATCGGTGGTGTTTCATTGTGCCGCGGAATATAACATCTGTTTTTTATTGTTTACAGCGTTGGCTAATTCCATTCTCGCGAGCGGCCCTAGCGTTTACATTAATCAGCGCTTGCAGATGCTATCGGTGACGTTTCTTCAAACACCATTAGAATGACTGAGCTTCGTGGGGTTGCGAGATAAACCTTCGGGGGTGCGGAGCAAATTCCGGCTGAGCAAGAGCAAATAGCTCCCGGAGGCCGCGCGCGGATCAGCATGCCCTTCCCCTCCCCCCCCACCCCCACCCCCGGGCCGTCGGCCCCCTCGATGGAGCCGTTTAAAGCGGGGGCGGCGGCGGAAGCGGGCGCCATGAATATGCGCGGCTTATTGCAATAAGGTGCATATAAACGCGTAGCACGGACGCGCCGAGACAAAAAGCGGCGGGAGGGAGGGGCTGTTGCGGTCGCAAATTTACAGCCAGCAAAAAACGGGCGCGAGGTGTAAATTCGGGGCGCGCGCCGCGTGCCGCCGCCGCCGTTGCCATGGTGACGGTGCGAGAGGAGGACGCCTGAGAAAGACGGCGTGCGGCTCGGCGACAGTCGGGTGGAAGAGAGACGCCAATGCTGGACGGGGCCACCCGCTGCGGTTTCGATTCGTTGATTAATGTCAACAGACTGCGAAGGTCATTGAACCCCATAGGTGTAGTTCATGTTTTGTAAGTGGGAGGTGGCGGTGATCTCCCGTTGCATGGCGAGATCCGGCGTTGGCCTACCCGGCGTCTTGTGTGTTTTTTCCTACCCAACCATTATCTACCACGAGCGAGGCACCGCCCCAGTCGGGGCAATCTCTAATCTCCCGACCTGTGTGATAGTGTAGTGCATGTAAGTGAAATGTATGTGGACAGAACATGGAAGAGGAAGGGAAGATCGCGCGCTGCCCGAGGACCGTTTGTTAGGGTACTGTTTCGGCCATCGCCTACTGTTAATCGAAAAAAAACTACCGATCGAAGCAGCCGGCCGCTTGAATTCTCCTCCAGACAACGGATAAATTCGACCCAGCTTCATAGCTAATGACGAAAATCCTGCCACCGTCGGGTATTACAGAGAAGGCAATGCGAAGCCCGAGGCGAAGATAACATGGCATTCAAAGACATTTAAATCATGGAGAATGAACCGGTTACAATGGGCGAGGAGCAGCATTTTCATTACCACTGATGCAGCGTTGAAAGTTAGATCATAGGCTTCTCTTCCCGACGGTAGCGAATATTCGACACTAGCTACATAGCTGGATTAGACTCAACCATTATCTGGAAGGGATTTGAAGTGGCCGGCTACCCTGATCGATAGTTTTCCGTCGTTTCTCCGATCAACACCAGGTGAATGCCGGACCAGTACCATGTCAAACAGGCCATGGACCACGAGCGATCCTTTCTTCCTTCTCCTCGACCCCTCCTCACCCCTTACACACACACACGTAGATGCTGTACACCACATCTAGAGACCATCCAAGAGTCACAGAGCTTGTCCAGAATGTTTCGGTCCTCCACTGAGGCGATACCTGGAGGTGGTCTGCGACAGATCTCACGTTCCACTCCCGGAATTCCGCTACCTCCCGGGATAGAACACCCACGTCACTTTTACGACAAATAATCCAAGTATGTGCAGTATAGCTCAGAAGAAAGCCACAGTAAGATTGCCGAAACGTCAGCTCGACCGACTGGGTCGCGGCTCATCCCGGCCAGCCGGTATCAAATGATTCCGGCCGCGGAGGCCTACGAATCCATGATAATCCAAGTAGTTGGCGCACCGGAAATCGATGAACGGTCACTCACGCCCTGGCACCAGCGCCGTGGGCTGTGAGCAGCCGGAGTGCGGAGAGAGGCCGCGCGAGTCTTTGGGCGGAGTGGGCGGGGCGCGCGAGAGGCCGAATGCAGGTCACGGCCGCTGCGCTCCGCGCCGCCGGAATAATGCAGCGCGGCGCACGGCGACTGCGGCGGCGGCGTGGCTGCGGCGTGGCGCCGTGGCGGCAGCGGGGCGGCGGAGGAGGCGTGGCGGGGGCGGCGGCGGCGGCGTGGCAGCGGCAGGGCGGCGGTGGCGTGGCAGTGTTGTGGCGGTGTGGCTGTGGCGGGGGCGGTGGCGTGGCGGCAGCGGGGTGGCGGCGGGGCAGCGGGGCGGCGGGGCCGGGGGCGGCACCGTGGCGGCGATGGCGGTGGCGTGGCGGCAGCGGCGTAGCGGTAGCGGCGTGGCGACGGCGTGGCGACGGCGTGGCGACGGCGTGGCAACGGCGTGGCGGCGGCGGGGTGGCGGCGGGGCGGCGGCGGCGTGGCCGCGGCGGGGTGGCGGCGTGGCGGCGGCGTGGCGGCGGCGTGGCGGCGGTGGCGTGGAAGTGTTGTGGCGGTGGCGGTGTGGCTGCAGCGTGGCGGCAAGGGTGGCGGCGGGGTCGGTGGCGGCGGCGGCGTGGGCAGTGGCGAGGCCGTGGATGCGTCGTCGCAGCGGGGCGGCGGCGGGGCAGCGGTGGCGTAGCAGTGTTGTGGCGGTGGCGGTGTGGCTGCGGCGCGGCGGAGAGGGGTCTGGGGCGTGGCGGGGGCTGGGGCGGCGGCGGTGGTGGTGGCGGAGGGCCTGCTGCGGTGCGGTGCAGACACGGCGCGTGAGCCGCCCCCTACAGCTTCATAAAGGGTAAAAGCTCCAGTGGCTGCAGATAAGAGCGTGTTCGTACTTTTCTTGGAATTCTTGAGCAGCAGTACTAAATTCGCTAGGTGAAATGCAATGAGTGTGTTGCATACTTCCTTAAGAAAAGTTCCATTTCTTTAAAATGTCTCGTTTTTAATTTCCTATTTTTTTCAAACTCTGATTTTGTTCCAGTAATAACTACTCACAAATTGCCAAATTTGGCAATTTCCCGGTCAATACGCGATGGCCTATCGATATTTACCTTCTGATGTGACACAGTGGTCAGTACTAGTGTGGTTACCCTAATGGACTTAAGTAGAATTCGCGCAATCTTGGAACCACATTAAAACCTGATTAAAGTGGTTACGCATGGTTCCAGACAAAATGGCCAATAGTTCAATTGAGCGCTAAATAGAGGTTATGAGAGTATGGGAAGCGAATATGCGGCCTGTGTTTGCTATTTGCAATGATGTTATGTATACATTGCTTGCTATCACGTTTTAATTGCTCTTCGATTATAAATACTGGATTTTTTCACGTATGCCCGTTCGTATACAAAACCATTTGTATACAAAATCATTTTAAATCTCGACATGTTCACTCTTCTTTTTCACATCACTGGTTGTTTGTTCCATGTCGTGGACGTGATTCCCAGCTACTTTTGAGTTTGCAATGCAAACGCTGTCGAAACTTCAGAGCACGCGTAAAATCATTTATTGTTGTCTCAAACACAAATTACAAGTAATGTCTGAACAAGAGAAGGAACTACAGATCTCACAGTACGTAATCTCACAATGCGTTCCGACGCACGAATTCATTCATTGATAAATCCAGGTATGTCCATTGTTATAGTCGTTAGTCCCGTTGGTGTGGTAAACGTTTTGTTCTGGCAGTGTTCCTTTTCCGCTGGATCGTTAGACCGGGCGCCGCACTACACTCGAGGCGGAATTTCTCTCTCCGAGTATTTCTACCAGCGGGACCCTGCCCTCGCTGGGACAAGCTCTCAAGTCGCGACTGGTCTCCCTACATATGTGGTGCGTGTAATTGTATGAGTGTGTATGTGAAGATAGGACATGGAAGAGAAAGTGTAGATCGTGCACGGCCTGTCGCCAGTTTGTTAGGGTACTACTCCGGCATCTGCTTGGTGTTGATCGGAGAAACCACAGAAAACTACCGATCATCGTAGCTGGCCGCTAGAATTCTCCTCCCATCATCGCCCCATCCGGGACAAGCCCTGAGCTCCAACTGGTCTCCCGTCATGTGTGGTAGTGTAGTGCATGCAAGTGTAAGTGTGTGTAAATAGCGAATGAAGATAAAAGAAGGGAGAGGAAGTGTGGATCGTGCGCGACCCGTGACCCGTTTGTTAGGAAATTGCTTCGGTATTGAACTGAATTTTATCGAAAAAAAACAACAACGTTGATTGCAAAGTAGGAACGCTGGACCAATTAAGAGTTAACAGATTACGTGTTAAATGAAAGACATTTTTGGTAAGCGTCTTGAGTTCTTGCCTTCGCTTTTTCTTCAAATGTGTTCTCAAATAGACACACACTCTCTCTCTCTCTCTTTCTCTCTCTCTTTCTCTCTCTTTATCTTTCTCTCTCTTTATCTTTCTCCCTCTTTCTCTTTCTTTCTCTCTCTTTCTCTCTCTCTTTCTCTTTCTCTCTCTCTTTCTCTCTCTCTTTCTCTCTCTCTTCTCTTTCTCTCTCTCTTTCTCTCTATCTCTTTCTCTCTCTGTCTCATGGTCTTTAGAGCTACATATATTGCCTAAATATAGGATGTAGTGAATTTACGTACCATTAATTTTCATCCACATTATTTTCTTTTTCATGCGTATCACAGCCTTTCAATGAGTAAATTGCATAGTACTGCAATAATGGACAGCCTTATCTTACTTCTGTTCTAATTTTTGCATTTTTCCGTCATCCATTGACCTTAATTTTAGTGCTTCCGTCTTTATATTGTTACCTAGTTGTTAGAGCTGAAACGAGTGTATGTTTGCGACTTTAATTTCCGCAAGAAAGGAAACCTTTCATATTTTGTTAAGTGAAAAACAATGTTTACATATTCTTAATATGTTGCTCAGGTAGTTGTGAGCATGATTGCTCCATGAAGTATATTAAAATTTAAATTCTAAACAGTGTGACAATTCTTGAAAAAAATAGCATTACAAAAATACATGAGATTGGAACGTCCATATGTGAGAAAAATTCGTCGTTTTGGAAGTTAGAAGAGACCAAGTGAATATTATCAGATTTAGCATTTCAGCTAGCTTTTCAGCTAAGTCGAATTCAATCGCTGTCTGGAGGAGAATTCTAGCGGCCAGCTGCTCTGATCGGTAGTTTTCCGTGGTTTCTCCGATCAGCACCAGGCGAATGCCGGAGCAGTACCCTACCAAACGGGCCACGGACCGCGCGCAATCTTTCCTTCCTCTTCCTTGTCTTGTCCTGTCCCCTTACACACACTAGCATACACTACACTAACACATATTCCGGGAGACCGGCCGGGAGCTTAGAGCTTGTCCCGGCTGGGGCGGTGCCCCGCTCGTGGGAGAGTCCTGGTTAGGGGGAAACCCCACTAGCCGACGGTAGGTCGGCGCCGGATCTCGCCATCCAGCGGAGAAAATCACCGCAATCTCCCGAGGAAAAACATGCACTACACTAACGGGACTAATGACCGACGCAGTTGAGGCGCCCGGAAACACGAAAAAATCAATCAGTCAATAAATCAATATGTACATATGTAGGCAAGAAGTCACTCATGACCTCGAAGTTAAAAAGCGACTTAAAATAAATCAAAGAAAAGAAAGTGGCGTAGGTGAGCTGTGATTGCTCGCCAGAGTTGCGTCGTGGAGCGGCGACTGTCTCCCGCGCGCAGTGCGAGGCGAAAGGTCTCGTCGCACCGCGAACTGCCGCAGCAGTGCATGCACAAAAGCCTTAACATTTGCTCCGCGACCTTGACACTGCGAGTATTTTAATGCAGCGGGGCAGCTGGCATTAGAGGGCGGTTTATCTTATCGGCGCCGTTCATCAAGGCTATTTTATGTTCCACGACTCTTAGCCACAAAACATTTCCCGTAGAAAAGTGAGTGGAGTTTGAAAATAAACTACCTAGATTTACTACTACGATACCGTCAAATTGCATTCTTTTCCATCTGCTGTAATTAATAAAAATGCAAATTCAAAAATGAAAGAAGATTGTTCAATGAAAGTAAGTGTTCCCAGTGTGTGGTCTAAAAAAAATGTTGTTCCTAATGTTCTCGGTATCGTTGTAAAATATTTCAAGGTACCATACTAACAACAGAAAAACAACCTTGAAATGAAATTATTTGCCCAAAATATGCAGCCCTATTATCAGTGAACGTGTGTTTAACTTGAAAAATAAGTTATTTACGTGTTTTAAGCAATTTGTTACAAATATATTCTGCAACAACAATATCACGAGAAGAGAAAAAAAGTCGCATCTAGATATAAAAAGAGTGAAACGTCTCTTGCATTATTGCAAAGTTGCATTGATGAAAATTTTGAATGAAATTCTAGTATTTATACTAGAGTTTCATTTAAATTAAATTTTACGAGATAATAAGTAGGTTAATATGTATTTACTTCCGCTACATATATTCGAATCTCAGTTCAACCTCTCTTCTCGGAACCATAAAAAGTTGTGCAGGATGACATCCGGCCCCAAAATACTCAGCTCCACCTGGAGGCATAAATATTCCTGAGCCTCTGAACCAGGAAGAGGCCTCGCTTTTCTAACAAACGTATTGCAAGGGAGTCAGTGTTTTCCACGTTAGCCCGTTTGTAAACTTATTTGCATAATGATAAGTGCTTGTACTCGTAACATCCGTCACTCCACGTGAAGTCCTCAAAATATTAATATCTTTCTCTTCGTTAGGTTGCTTTCATCACCCCGTTGTTTTTCGAAGAACGATTGCCTTTACCTCTGAAGAAAGTGAGAAGCAACAGACACAATAAGAGAGCTCATCTGACATGGGGTTAACAGGCGGAAGATGAGAATCTGAGTTCATAACCCCGAGGAAAACTTCATCTCGCAGTTTGTTTCTGTAGAAGATCGGTAGAAATGTTTATTTCAATAACTTTTGAATGCTCCCCCTGGTCGTTTCATCAGAATGAAGACATAAAGATCTTAAATAAGTTCACCATGGCAAGAGGCATGTCTGTGGTTTCAATTTATTTGTTATTTTTCTCATTGCATCCGATTAGTGAGTTGTTTAGTTATTTCCGATGCGAATAATGTCACTGAAAGTGAACTGAGACTACCGACTTTAAGGGATAAATATAGTAGGAGACCAAATTATTAGGGACTCGTCTCAGATTTTTGTGTTTTGTAGTTTAAGTGCATTTTTTAAACATTATTGGGTTTTGGTTTTCGAGGTATATTTTATTCATAAGAGTGTATTATTAAAACATAATAATAAGATATTTAGGTAAAACTATTTTAGGTAAAATTAATACTAGTTTTTAGAGACGCCACCATTTGATGCTATTACAGCGTCTATGCGTCGCGGCATGCTCTCTATTTAGGTTTTTCACATTTTCTTGCAGTTCAATGTTGTGATGTCATTCCTTGTGGAGAATTTTAATTAACTGACTCTTAATGGTGATCACTAGACATCGGATGTTTAGGGAAATGCCTATTTTATTCTAACAAACTTATTTAAAGGCTTATTTAAATATATGTGCACGAATCATGACAAATGATCAAGTTTTATAATGCTTATTTTAGTTTTTTAGCATAAATGCCTTTTTGGGGATAAATACCTTTTTTAAGACTTTTTTTACTTATATTTATTATTTTCATATGCAATTTAAAGATATCAAAAAATTGTCGTTGGTTCAATATGACCATCCATTTCGAAATCTGCAATTCACGTCTTTGAATTTTAGAATACGAGAGAATTCCTAAAGGTATACCAACAGATTTTTCTACATTTCCGTATTTCATAAATACCACCCATGTCCTGAGAACATTCTTGACTGACAATATACCGATGGCACCATAATTGTAAGTGGAAATGAATGTAAATTACCAGGTTTCAGTGTTGCTAATGTTGGACTTCTAAAATATATGTCAGTCACATCAGTAGATATTAATAGATTCTTCTCTGCATTCAAACTGATGTCTCCCAATCGCAAATTTGAAATTGTGAGCCTTGAAATGTTAGTGGTAATATGCAAATATTACTGGTTAACGCAAACGACTAAGAATAAAATGTAGAAGAAGAGTTGTAAATATGTAAATGTAGTTTTATTTTAAAATGGTCGTACTTGTTTCGTGGATTTGAAGTTTACAAAGTAATATAAACAAATTATAAACAATTTTTCAGTTTATTGTGTATGTAACTTATGATAGTGCCTTTTTTTTCCTTATTCTTGACATTTTCAGTGCCTTTTTAGGCGCCTAAAGGACGATTTTTTTGGGCATAAACATCCAATGTCTAGTGATCACTTGCTTGGTGATCTGTCGTTTGGTGAGTTCCCACACATCTTTATAGGGTTCATGTATGGAGAGTTCCCCTGCCAAGGCAAACTGGTAATATTTTGCTGTCATGAATGCAGTAACACTCCTGACTTTGTGGCACGGTGCTGAATCGTGCATAAAAATGTGTTCTTAATGACTAGGGTCTAATTAGCAGACTTTATCACCATTGTTCGAGTTTAGAGCTGTGTCAGTGGCAGTTTCCACCACTCGCTTGTACTGTTCTTGCCTCATGGTCCTCTCAATGATGTACTGGTGCTCTATTCACCCTTCTCCGTGATCACAGCCCACACCACGATACTAACTTGGTGTTTAACTCTGTCTACTAGGTATTGTGGATAGAGCTGTTTCCCTGGGCGTCGTGGCACAAATGAACTTTAAGGGATAAGGATAGGGATGGGGTTTAGGACACTTCACAGGGGTTGGACTAGCCCTTGTCAAGCAGCCAAATTCGTTTTGTTGGAAGAAATTTCACATAAGATTCGACAGGAATCGAACCCGGACCTCAGTGGTGAAAGGCTAGCGACTTCGCTATGCGCCACGAGCCAGCTACAAAGTAAGTACTTATAATGTATTTACAACTGCCAGCAATTCACAACTCATAAGTAAATCAGAAATGATAAATTCCAGAATAGAATATAATATCGGAGAAGAATCGAGCAGACGGCCTCATGAAAGAGCGCAACAGCAAATAGCAAACACCCCGAGACATCGCGCGAGGGTTCACTGGCTCGCGAGCACCTCGTTGGCTTCCGGGGCCTGGGGCCCTGGAGGTTTGCCGTCAGCTCCACTTCGTCAGCGCTGCTTCCTCCTTACCACCCCGTTCTCGTCCCTTCCCCGCCATCTCCCCTCTTTCCCACCATTTCCCTCTACCCCACCATCTCCCTCTTCCCCACCATTTCCGCCTTCCCCACCATCTCCCTCTTTCTCATCATCACCCTCTTTCTCATCATCTCCCTCTTTCTCATCATCTCCCTTTCTCATCATCTCCCTCTTTCTCATCATCTCCCTCTTTCTCATCATCTCCCCATTCCCCACCATCTCCCTCTTCCCCACTATCTCCTTCCCTCATCATCGGCCCCCTCTGCCATCATCTCCCTCTTCCCCACCATTCCTCTTCCCCTCATCTCCCTCTTCCCCACTTCCCCTTCCCCACCATCTCCCTCTTCCCCACCATCTCCTCTTCCCCACCATCTCCCTCTTCCCCACCATCTCCCTCTTCCCCACCATCTCCCTCTTCCCCACCATCTCCCTCTTCCCCACCATCTCCCTCTTCGCCATCATCTCCCTCTTCGCCATCATCTCCCCCTTGCCCATCATCTCCCCCTTGCCCATCATCTCCCCCTTGCCCATCTTCTCCCCTTTCTCCCTCATCTCCCTCTTTCTCACCATCTCCCGCTTTCCTACCATCTCCCCCTTTCCCACCATCTCTGCCCTTCCCCGGAGCCCCCTCCAACCCGAGACTCCACCTCCGTCTCCGGCGCCACCTCCATCACTGCCGCTCCGCCGTCAGCTCCGCTCCCGTCTCGCACGGTCACTCGGCTGCCGCCACCGCCGCCTTTATTTGCATTTTAATGAAGATCCTCTGGAAGGCTGTTTTTCGGAAAATAACCTCAGAGGGCGGCGCCCGGCCGAGAGTAATGGCCCCCGCTGCCGTCCGACCCGTGCCCCCCCCTCCGCCCCCCGTCATGGCGTCTAGGGCGAGGCGGAGATTACGCATGGCGGCGTAATGTAATCAATAAACACCAGCGGTGGCGGGCGACTGCACCCCTGGATCTCGGGCCACGAGACGCAGCGGGGCCTCTCCTTCACTTCCGGGGCGATTAATGCGGGGAGTGGTCGTGTCCCCGGGTGCCATTTGTTATTGGATATTCTACGCTGTTTGCAAACAGTCGCGATAAACCGATATGAGAAGATCGTATTTTCCTTCTAAAGTTGATAAAAGCAATTTGCTATACGGCCAGACATGTTTCTAAAATCTTGTGGTGTGTTATAATAATTGGCACCGAGTTAAAGTGAAGCTAAATTAGGAAATTCTAGGCTTACATGAGTGTAAGCAATTTGCCCCGTTTGTGTGTGTGTGTGGGGGGGGGGATGTGTGAGTGCATGTGTGTGTGTGTGTGTGCGAGGAGGGTTTTCCCTCTGGTGGCAGCAATACAATAATTTATTCTGTCCTTATCTCACGACGAATTCTCATCATGACGTTACGTACCACAAGAAGATCATTAAAATAGTTTTGGACTTTAATTGCATTATGTATAGAATAATGGATAATTCATAAATATTGATTTTCTTTTAAGAGTAAAAAAACAGGTGAACTTAATCTAAATGTAGTAACAGTTTCGATTAGAAGAATTGAGTTGATAAATTAATTATTCTTTGTGTGTTTAAGTTTTGTGATTATAGGTAGTGTACATTCTTAAATTCTTTTTACACTTCGTCACACTCCACGCTTTCTGAGGGCTTACGGAGTCATCGCCGGTCTCGGAGGACTGATGCGCTCTTGTGAGCTCTCTCTAGTGCCTGTCGGGAAAATCTCCTAATGGCTCCGGAAATAAAGCAAACTTCCTTTTAAACGAAATTTGGCGTAATCAATGACACAATTTGGTCTCTGAATTTACAACTTTTAGCCATGGCTTCTGCAATTAAAGATATAGTGTTATTACAAAAGGAATTTTATTTTTGAATGTTCGATACGTATAATTTAAGGGGTTAATAATATTTCTTCGTGTTTGGCATTGTTGTTTTGAAATTTACTTCAGTGGTTAGCAAGTGTCAAGAAAACGTAGAAAATTAATTAATAATTGAAACTTGATGTGTTTTAAATGATGAATGCCTACCAATAAGGATAATCACGACTAGCAGTACATAATATGCCGTTGCTGTCGGATCTATTAATAGACGTACGTTCTTCCCATAATCTGTTGACTAAAGAGGCGGATCTGCAACTACTTCAGCTCTACTTGTTGATTATTAGTGATTCCGGCCGCGTCAATTATTAGGGTCATTAGCCCCGTAAGTGTAGTGCATGTTTTTCCTCTGGAGGTGTCGGGGGTGTACTCCCACTGGATGATGAGATGACGATAGGTCGACTAGCGGGGATTCCCCAACCAGGTGTCCCCCACCAAAGGGGCACCGCCCTCCGGGGCAAGCTTTGAGCTCCTGACCGGTCTCCCGGCATACGTGGTAGTGTAGTGCATGTTAGTGTTAGTGTGTGTGTAAGGGGGAGGATATGACAAGGAAGAGGAAGGAAAGATCGCGCGCGAATCGTAGCCCGTTTGTTAGGGGACTGCTCAGGCATTCGCTTGGTGTTGATCGGAGAAACCACGGGAAACTACCGATCAGAGCAGCCGGCCGCTAGAATTCTCTTCCAGACAGCGACTGAATTCGACCTAGCTGAAAAGCTAGTGTCGAAAATCCTGCCGCCGTCAGGACTCGAACCTAGAACCTCCCAGTCAGAGACATCAGTTGATGCACTGAGCTACCGCTCCCGGTCCGACTGCATTCCACGTAGCTGACAAGCTAGTGTCGAAAATCATCGGCACACGAACCTAGGACCTTCCGGTCAAAGGGACGGAAGTAACATCAGTTGATACCTTGAACCACCTCTTGCGGTTGCTCCACTTGTTCCTTCCGCTTTTTCGCTGATCCGAAAGCGGCAACAACTGTCCGAACTCGCGGCGCAGTGCGGTCGTCTCGTTGGAGAGATTGCGCCCCCTCATCGCACCCCTTTCCCCACCCCCACCCACCCAGCGCCGACTTTTTATTCTGCGGCCGCCCTCTTTCCTCCTCCACTCCGCCCCAGTGCCCATTGGCGACCACTGCGGTGGACGAAGAGATCCGCACAAAAACTGCGCGGCGAAGGCGCTAGCTACGTATAGCTAGGTCGAATTCAGCTGCTCTGTGGAGGAGAATTCTGGCGATCGGCTGCTCTCTGATCGGTAGTTTTCCATGGTTTCTTCAATCAACTCCAGGCGAATGGCGGGGCAGTACCCTACAAAACAATTTTTAACCACGCGCGATTTTTCCTTCCCCTTTCTTGCCCTATCCTCACGCCTTACTTGCACTTGCACTAGACTACCACACATGCTTAGAGCTTGTCCCGGCTGGGGCGTTGCCCCGCTGGAGGGAGATACCTTGCTGTAGAAAATCCCATGTACCGACGGGTAGGTCGGCGCCGGATCCCGCCATCCTGCAGGGGAAGATAACCGACACCTCCCGAGGTAAAAACATGTGCTACACTTCCGGGACTAATGACAGCCGTTCCGGGACGCGTCCAATCTATCAATCCATGGTCGCGAGCGTGAGCAGGGGAACGGGAAAGAGCGGCAGCGGGAAGAGGACGGACGGAGCGGGGGGCGATGGGGTGGGGTTAATGAGGGAGGTGCGTGAGTGCTGATGATAATGACCCGGGCGGCGGTGGGCATGAAGCTGCTCAGGAAGGTGCGGGTGGGAGAGCCGTCGTGGGCGAAGAGTGAAGAGAGAATAGCAAGGGTGAAGAGGTGGATGAGGATGTGGCTGCAAGAAGGGGAAGGACCAATGTACTATGCTCGCACTTTTTCTTGATCCTCGAGCTCCCTAGTCCTCGCTCAGCCCGGTAGAAAATATGAGCTCCACTCGGAACGTCACGGTTCAGTTTGCAGTGCTACCCACCTTCTTTCTTTCCGATGTGGACTTCCTAGTCTTCGGTCTCTCTTTCTATCGACCATGTTCCTTCTTGTTACTCAATTATTTCTATAAATGTTAATTATTTCTTCAGAATTTAAAAAATCTTCCGTTGTTTCTCATAGCTATCTAGCCCAAGACGAGTTATTACGCCGAGGTTTCTGTCACTAAAGTTGACAGCTCTGCACTGCCGTGCAGGGCTGCAAGGGGAAACAATAAAGGATTTCTTACATTGAGGCGTTCTTGCCGTATAATGTCAAGGGTTTGTTGTGCCATCGAAGCGAGGCGCCGGCAGCGCAGGTCGACGGCCGGCAGTGGCAGGCCACCTGGCCATTATCAGCTAGATGCTGAGAGCCGCTTTGCCCGTCGGTGACAGCGTACGTCACACGCTGCTGAACAAGGGCACACAGCGGTGGTGCCGGCATGGCTGTAGCCTTTCGGGCGGCGCCTACAGTGCTCGGGTCGGGCGAACAGGTACCGTCCTCGTCGGCTCTTCTCGTCAAGTATCCAGAAAACACTACCGGTTCAGGTCACGCCACCGACTTTGGCATGTCGGCCGGAACAAGTTGGTGACTGGTCGACAAAGGGCGTTCGGCGTCATGGATGGCACTGGCAGCATGGGCGGCGATGAGAGTGCAAACAATTTGTTTGATTACTTATGAAGTCTTTCCGCCACGTGAACTAGTAAAGGTATTAGTACAGTAAGTGTATCGCACGTAGAACCTCCGTGAAATTGCATTTATTACTCCCTGTCTGGAATATGAGATCCGACGCCGACTTACACGTAGAATTACGAGAGTTTTCCCTTCCAGGTGTCTCCTAGAGAAAGGCACTGCCCTAGCCGGAACAATTTTTAAGCTCCCCACAGGTCTGCTGACATTCACGGTAGTGTGCTGTAGATAAATTTATTTGTATAAGGTAGAGTTGGATACAGGGATGAGGAAAGAACGATTGCGCTCAATCCGTACCCTGTTTGTTAAAGTGCTCCGACATTTGCCTGAGATATAGTAGGAGCCACAGAACGTTACTAATCAGAAAACCCGATCCCCTGGAATTCGTACAGGGGACCTTTCGACGGGTGCAGTTTCAAATCTGGCCTGATTGTTTTTTGTTTATGTTTTTTTGTTTTTTTTCTGTTGAAAGACATTTACTATTTATATGTACTGGGAAAGAATTGGCTGCCGACGCGCCCTGGAAGTTACTGAAACAAATAAAGAATTTGGTCATTTTTGGCCGCGCTGATTCACTAACGCCATGAACAACCCTTGCTACAACGAACGAATCACGTAGTGCTGTCATTCCGCTTGAATCTCTTAACTACCTGTTATGTCTGACAGTTCGCTGGGCGTAGTTCACTTCAGGGAACATTGTGTCTCAGAATACTATATCTGTGAATTTATTTTGTTTAATCCTCAGATGGTTACTAGGGATTAATTGGAATTAGTAAGGCAATCGATTATTTAATTCGATTAATAAATACAATGAAATCGAATTTATTTAGCCCGATTAATCTATCATTTATTAAAATTAACGATTATTCTTACGATAATTCAATTCAATTTTATTTTTTTTAATTTTCTAATGTATTTAGATTGAATTTAAAAAATACTGGCATTTCGGGATAAATCGAGACATCATTAACACCCTCAGGCGACAGAGGCATTGGTACGAACGAGGCTTCGGGGAGAACGGAGGCATTGGGGAGGACGGACGCATCGGAGAGAACGGAGACATCGTGGACAAGATAAACATCAGGGAGAACCAATTTGTCGGGGAGAACGGAGGCATCGTGGAGAACGGAGGCATCAAACAGGACAGCAGTTGTGAAGAACAGTGGCATCGGGGAGAACAGAGGCATCAAACAGGACAGCAGTTGTGAAGAACAGTGGCATCGGGGAGAACAGAGGCATCGAACAGGACAGCAGTTGTGAAGAACAGTGGCATCGGGGAGAACAGAGGCATCGAAGGCAAGGGTAGTGGTGAAAGAGGCGCCAGGGACGATGGAGGCATGGTGGAGAATGATGGAATAAAAGAGAGCAGGCATTGTGAAGAACGATGGTATCGGGAAGAACAGATGTATCGGCGGTATCGGGACTAAGGAGGCATCAGGGACGATGGAGCCATCATAGATAACAAAAGAATCAAGAACAGTCATTGTGAAGAACGGTGGCTTAGGAGGCATGGGTGGCAATAGATGCATCGGATCGAAGGAGGCGTGGTGGAGAACAAAGTAATCAAGGAGAACAGACATTGTGAAGAACGGTGGCATCGGGGAGAACAGAGGAGTCGGAGGAATTGGGACGGTGGAGGCATCATGGATAACGATAGAATCAAGGAGAACAGTCACTGTGAAGAACGGTGGCATAGGAGGCATGGGTGGCGACGGAGGAACTGAGGATTACGGACGCATCGGGGACAGCTGAAGCACCAGGAAGCGACGACGACGAGGGGCAAGGGGGTGGGGGCGGCGCGGCGTGGACTGGGAGAGCACCCGGAGTCCAGTCAATCGGGCCACGCGGTTTTTTCCGCGCTGCCCCGGGAGGCAGCGAAACGTCCGCTTTGTCCGGGCGATTCATCGGAAGAAGCGCAACTGCGCAGCTCTAGCAAGGGACGCGTTGCCCAAGGGGCTCGCGATGAAAAGAGCGCTGCCCATCGCCTCTCCCGGGGCTCCCACTTGGCAAATTGTTTTTTTCTACCGCGCTATGTCGTTAAAGTGCTGCTTGTGTATCGTTGAGGAACGATGAGGTTTTTGAATCTGCTTCAAAGTCAGAACTGTTGGTGCGTCAAAAAATTAGAATTTTGATCAGTGTGATTGGTTTATTCATTATCACTCACTGATGATGTCACCATTCAAGAGAATATACTTTACTTGGTAATTGCATATCTGTGATTTACCGTTACTGTTAACCAGCCCCTTGCTTAGTTTCTAGATGTTATATGTAAAAAGAAACTTCTAAATAAAATGGTTCAAAATGAAGAGTATTCTACAATTATTAGTAAATATGTGGAGAAATATGAGATAAACACTTTATTTTTTTATATATATTATTTTTTTAGAAATTTGGAAGTTCTTTAGTTCAATTTAAGAGAACTTTTTTATATAAAATAAAATCGTGTTATGTTTCATTTCAGGTAGTTTAATCATGATTTGGCTTTTAGTTCTCATTACCTTTCGTACGTATGAACGTAAACCGACTGAGCTCTCAAATAAATCACTTTAATTCGTTTGGACATAATTTTGATTTAAGTTTTGTTCTACTCATAATCCGAAAACGTCCCCCAGTTCATTCAATTTATCGCCATTGCACCATACTTTCTTCCAAACTTTGTCTATCTCGATAGAAGCCAATAGCGTGGAGGTGGAGGCAGTTACAACTGCAATGGTCGTTTTGTCTCAGCTGTATTATCATTCTCCTACTTGTTGGCTTCTTTGAGCGTGATCCTATTTTGAAGCCATCGGTATGAATAAATCACTTGCAGAAATATCGCCTACAAATCCCGTAAGGGTCCTCTTTGCAAGTGCAGATTGCTTCAGTCGGTCGTTTCCGATTTCTCTCTTTCTTTCCGCAAAAGCGCACGGGAGTGCATTGCGATATTCTTGTAGCGTTTCATGCGAGAGGAAGGAGCTTGCAGACTTTATATCACGACGTAGATTTCTACCACAAGTTGAGAATATTGGTTCATCTCACGTTGTGTGTGTAGAGCAAAACAACCGCTGATGTAGCTTAGTATGTGCTTCAAACTTTGTTTTCCTTCTTGTTTTCCATTCGACTCGGATGACTGCGTCGCTACCGCCGCCCCACTTCATCCTGTCCCTCCTCTCTCCCGCCCCGCCCCGCCCCGCCCCGCCCCTCCCCGCCCGTTCCTGCCCCGCCACGCCCAGCCACGCCCCTGCCCGCTCCTCCCTGTCCCGTCCCTCACCGCTCCGCCCCGCCCCGCCCCGCTCCGCCCCGCCCCGCTCCGCCCCGCCCCGCCCCGCTCCGCCCAACCCCGCCCCTCCCCGCCCCGCCCTTCCCGGCTCCGCCCCGTTCCGCCCAGCCCCGCCCCTGCCCGCTCCTCCCAGCCCCGCCCCGCCTTTCCCCGCCCTGCCCCGCCCCGACCCTCTCCATCCCGCCTTGCCCCCTCCGCTCCGCCCTGCCCCTCTCCACCCCGTCTCGCGGCGTCTCGTAGCTTCTGCTTATATTCCCGATTCCGCTCCTCAGAACTTTTGCCTCCGCATAGGCGCGTCGCAGGGACTCGCCTCCTATAGCGCCCCGCGAAATATGTAAGGCGCCCGCGACGTCGCAAGCGGCCATTTGAAATTCCGCCGTTTCTTCGGAACTTTAGATTGAGTCTCATGCATATTTATGCGCGAGCTTGGTTAGGAAAATATGGATGGTGTTCTCCTCTGCTCCGAACGGGAAGGTCGCCGAGTTATAAATTCATTTAACATTCGGGAACCGGGGGAATTACAAGAGACATCGCGCCTATACGTGCTTATCGACCTCCACTCCTTACCCGACTTCGGGCGTGGGTGTAAATTTAATGAAAGCGCATTCACAAACGTGGAAAACGGGGAAATTCTGAAGACGTTGGATTTTAAATTTCTGGAGAAGTTGAACACAAACCAATCTGATTCGAAATCAAAGGTGACAATTTCAAAATGGCATTTCATGGGAATTAATCAATTCAGTTATTTATCTGTAATTGAAGATTTTACAAATTCTGCACTACAAATTCTTCTGTCGTATTTAATTGTAGTTGTTTCGTTTTGTTAAATGAAAATTGAATTAAAACTTCGTTAACGTTCATTGATATACTTTTCGGAGATGAATGACTCTTGAACATCATCAACAATGTTTGTATTTTTGGAAACAAGAAATATGTTGTCAAATTTTGAAATGTTCTGTAATTTTGCACAATAATTTGTGACGATTCCCTCAAGTCACTGCTTATGTTTGTATGTTTATTTTGTCTTATGTTTATTTTGTCATATGTTTATTAAGTCTTCTTAATTTCTACTAATTTTGTATAATACTCCACCACCTAATGAGAATCGATTGTAATCATTTTTTAACAGTTTCATATATGTTAAGCCAAGTGACTCCATTTCTTCTTTTAAAAAATTAACGAAGGAACACTGACCACTAGTTTGGCCCTTCTCCAGAGAAAGATATTGCATGGCTATTCCTCAGAAGAGTTCTTGTTGGCTTTGCAGTTATTACGTATAATGTTATGACTCTCATAGTTGCGATTGATTTGATGAATTATGAATGAGTTTATAGTATTATCTAGCAATGAAATTCACTAACAGTTGAGGGAATTACTTCTAAACTGTCATCGAAATCCACACACCATTTAGTATTTCAGGTATATTAATCTCATCCCAAGTTATAAATCTCTCCACTTTCTTCCGCGTGTGCTTTTCACAGTAGTCATCTTGCAGTGACACTACTTTGGAAACGTTAAGAAGAAAGAGTAAATATTTCATCTTTCAGGATATAAACATCTCTGTAACAGGTATAGATCTTTTAAGGAATCACAAGCAATAGTTCAAGACTTGAAGAGTAAAAATAAACATTGTTATTTCTTATATAAAGCGAGGAAAATAGTTTTCGAAAAAAACTAATGACTTTGTATGCTCATCGCAACTATTTTGTCAATGAAATTCAATTGGGTGTTCAGATTAAAGCTCTTTGAAGCGTGTACGAAATTACTAAGAAAATACGACTAGTTATTTCTTGTAGATGCGAAGATTCAGTGAAATGGAAATTTAGCAGTACATACCGGATTTTCGACATACCTCCACCACGTGAAAAGTAAAACCTTAATGTAAATAATGTAACGACAAAATCAACGTAACATTTGTGTCCCAAAAGAGTACAACGTTCCAAATAGTCGAATTTTATGACTGGCGCAGCTCACAACACTTATTAACATCGCCCCTCAAACCGCCCCACAATTCCCGATTAAAACGGAATCAAATGTAGCTCCACACAACGAGCCGTAAAAATATATTTAATAAAGAATCAGATGTGTCTCGAATTATGCTCTTAAAAAATGTCATTCAGTGTTATTTCATGGAAAATTGTACAGTTCATGAGTAGTAATTCAACTATTAAAACCACATTAATTTAATATGGATACACCGTCTATTTTGTATTTACTCATTATGGAGTGCTTGTGGACTTTAACGTCGGGTTTATCAATATACTGCAACATAACGATCTTATTGAGCACAATAACAACACGAAACTTGACTGTCTTAATTTTATACGATGAATTCTTTTAATGCTAGATACTTCGAATAATTTTTTTCAGTTAATGAAAAAATTGTAATTTTCTTAACATTTTGATTGAGAATTCTAGAAATAAGTCCGAATTAGCCGGTTATTTCGCATATTAGTCCGACGTCCGATCGGATACTTTCGAACATCATGAATTTAAATGGCTAATTAACCACAGTGTGTGTGTATATATATATATATATATATATATATATATATATATATATATATATATATAATATAATTGTATAATTGTAATTCTATATCTATACACACACACATAATGTAATTGTGTAACTGTAATTGTCCGAGTGTGAGGAATCTTGTGTGCTCGTGAAAAATATTATGGCATAAAAAGTCTTCGAAATTATGCATTGCACAGACGCGGGGCTGTTTTATGTAACTCGCGGAAACCAAATGCAGGAGTCTTGACGCCTCATCTCGAAAATGAACAGAGGAGCGTCAATAGCTTAGGTGTATTGTGGTTATGTTAGGTTAGAGGGTATCCTTTATGTATAAATTTACTGACATAGTAGAACGTGACTTTAGCCATTACGCGTTGAATAAAATGGTCAACATCCGGATGAAGTATTAAGTATGATTCGAAAGTGTTTCTATCTCGAACTCTATCTTCCCATTTTGGATGTGAACATTCAACGGAAAATCCGCGAGTTAGGGAGATTTAGAAATGAACCGTAAAAATACATTATTATGTTTCGTGTAAAAGTAGGAAATTTTCTCCGACTTGTAGTGATCATTCACAATTCTACAGGTCTTAGGCCGTCATAATTTTGAAATCAAGTGCAATCCTACATATCCATATTTTTAAAATAGTTTTAAATTGAGGTTTAAGCGATCAGGCTTGAATTCTTTATTCGTAACACCAATGTCCTAAGTGATTTAATAATTGTTGACAATTATTTGTAGTTAATTGTCACTAACAAGTGTGAAATCTGCATTTTCAGTAAAATATTAGTTTATTTTCATGGCATCTTTATCTCATGATTCCTTCCCCGTTTGTTCGTAATTCACAGGTTTTGTTAAGTTCCAAGAAAGTTGGGGAGTAGTACCTCTTGAAATTGTGCTTCTCCCATAAGAGATATCTGTGCGCATGCAGAATACTGGAGCGATCTATCTTCAAGTTTGGAAATTACTCTCTCCACTCCGCATCCGCGAATTAGCGTTGGAAGTTGTTGGAGGGGCGCCAGGGGCAGCGCGGGCAGCAACTTGAGAGGCGCTGCGCAAACCCAGACCCAAGCCCAGACCCAGACCCAGGCCCAAACCCAAGCCCAAGCCCAAGCCCGAGACCAATTGCAAACCAGGGTCGAATATCCAATGTATTGCGGTGAAGGTATTTGTATCGGTCTAGAAATACCTTTATGACCGATACATACTTGACAACATATCTATCATTGGATTAATCTTTTTACGCTCGTCATGATGGGCTAAAAAATATGTATGGTTCCATTTGAAATTTGTATTGTACCATAATTCGAAATACCTTTGAAATTACCAGTACAAGACGATAAATACCGGTAGTTTTAGTGTATTTAACCTGTGTGGGTAGCCTCCACCGGTAAAATACCCATTATTTAAATGTATTATACTGGTTTTAAGGGATATATTGACGTTTGTTACCTTCTTTAATTGTAAAAGTTTTCTGGCCTTACTAAAACACACTAAAATATTTTAAATTTTAAAACGTTAAAACACACAAAAAATTTACTATTGAAATTATTAAAATAAAATATTTCATTTCGCAAAATCGTCAACCAAAGGAAGTTATTTTCTTTACTTGTATGAATGGTGTGAACGACAGTATTTTCCATTGAAAATTTCGGTATAATATCGATATAATCCTTTTGGACGTTCATACCGGTATAGACGTTCTATAAAGGTATTTTACCGGTATAAAGTAATAAAGATATTTGAAAGAGTTGAAAAAATACCGGTACTTTTGCGATCTTTTTACCGGTACTTTATACCTTTTTGGTCCCTGCCTAGACCAAGACAGGTCCAGAACGCGACCTGTGGCCGAGATGCATCTAGACTGTAACGACTGGTCAGGGTATCAGTTGGCCGCATGAACAGAACACTAGTAATGAGTAAAATGTATTCACATTTTTTACGGACAGTATCCTTGTCATGGCGTACCAAGATGTCACCTACTAGAAATGTAATACTCACGCTTTGGACGAGGATATGCGCGAATTTTCGGCGTTGTTATTGCTCTCGTAGTCGTTTTAGCAAATCTCTTGAGGTCTGAGAGTAAAATTTTACCCCTTAGTGAAGTTGGAGAATCTCTGTGTATCGGAGCCCCGTTAGGTAGTCTCTTCGTAAAGTTGTTCAGTGATACCCATGCTCTTGCTTCAGTGTCTAATTCGTAGTTCTGGAGCCTTTCGATAAGAGTTGTTTAGCGACATTATATAACCTTATGCTGGTAAAAATTGTTCACTTTTGAACCTGGTCAATGTTTCTTACTATGTAACAAGCGGTACATTTTAGCACATGCTTCTACAGTTGAAGGGAGAAATTTGATCAGGATGCATCTTTGATCGTATGCGGTTACAGATATTCTTCGTGAGTTTATAATCTTAAGAGTAAACAGAGAATAGCAATTGCAGCATACTACAACGTTAGAGGAACTTAAGGAACCTCTTGATTACCTTGCTCCCTCAGAAGGGATGATTTTAGAGATATTTTTAAATTCCTGATGACAGAAAAGACATTCCGTTACATTTACTCAGTGTACTGGAAGAGCCATTGCCATGAATGATATAGCTGTATCTAGTTTTGCAAAAACTGTGTTTTGTGGTAATGATTCACTGAATTCGAGAATCGTTTGAGGCTTCATTTTAATATGCGCAGAGACCAATATCAGTACAATTCGGTCAGATTTATAAGTTAATAATTTTAAAAGTGTAAGTGTTTTTGATCTACATTCATTATTGTCAATCCCAGTACCCGAGGCAATGACCTACGCCAGTATTGGTAAATACATTTATGACAAGAAAATATGAATAAGATGATGATATTTGTGGGATTAATGACGAGACGCAGGAAAGTGGAAGAACTTCAGGAAAGCTACGTGAATCCTTCGTGTTCTGCTTAAAATTCCTCATAGAGGGACTGCGGTTTCAAATTCATTTTAGAGTTCGAGGAATGGAAATCTTCCGCACTAAACCATGGGAAACACCGTTCCTATCTTGTAGTCCTGTTGCATTTTGTTTCTTGTTTTTATTTTATTTATTTTTTGTTAAATTTTTGAGAATTATTATCTTGAAGTCAATTATATATGATTATTTTGGTTATGAAAATAAATTGAAAGGGGTCGATGAAGCAAACCATTTTGACTTTATTCCCTACTACATACTTATGTAGTATAGACAAAGTATAGCGTCTGTCGCTAAATCCATTTCCCCCTCGTTCCACGTCCCGAGGGAGGGCTCTGTCGTTCTGTGGTCAACACTACTGCCTATACCATTCAATTTTCTTCAAAACTCATATTCACCGTTCCGTCTAGCCTATTTTGAATATTGGGATTATTTTACATGAAATCGTAAACGCCTTTCCAAACGTTTCTCAAAACGGCTCCTATTTTTTTTCTTTCGAAAGAGTAAAGGACGCTTAAAAACTGCGCAGATCTCATTTTCGTCGATATCTCAGGATTTTCGAGAAACTGCAAAAGTTGAGAGTAATGCGAGAAAATATGTGCTCGTGTAGCTCCACTAATTTTAAAAGGGAAGGGGTAGATGCAAGAAAATGTTCGAGTATTTTCTGTTCTAGACTGCCGTGCTTTGTAACGAGTTTTGATACTTTTAATTAACGCAGCTGGTGACTTCGTAGTTGACTACCGCGCCGTGGGGTACGCTGTCGGTGGTCCCGGCTCCCCGTCGTCGATTGCAACGTCTTCGGACAGCTGCGGTTGGCACCCCTGACCTGTTGGCGCGGCAGCCGGGGGTCGGCCACGCCCTCTGTCGATAGGCCGGCAATTTTCAACTCGATACATAATGCATTCCCCTCCCCCCTCCGCCGCATTCCGAGCGAGACCGGATCTTTGCCAAAAGCCGAGTTCCGGGAAGGATACTCCGACTGGAGAAAGGACAAGATCAAAGATTGTGTTATTCGATCGTTTCCTTTGTAGGTTCTCAGTCTTGTTTTCACTCTTTTCAAAAATTCTCTCGGATTGTTTACACCAAGAAATTCGCTTCATCACAGAGAGATGGTCACCTTCATTCTACACAGAGAAATGAAAGAACAACATTATTAAATCTCTTTAGTATGATATTATTTCTGCTGCTCTAAATACAAAGATGTATCGTAGGTGTAGCTTTGTAAAGATATTTGAATCCTCATGAGCATTAATAACAGGTCATTATAAGTTCCTTTTGTTATCTTCTAGCTTATTCTTTTTATTAATTTGTAGAAAAAAACTGTGTTAACCGTTGACGCTCTGAATAAACCCTGTTGAATATCTGAAGACTCCTACCAAAATTCGAGTCTTGTTCTTCAGCTTCTCACTAAAAATCGTGTTAACTTACTGTAGTCTGGCGCATAACAGTTTACATTTCTGGTGTATTCTGACAAAATCCAAATATTGAATAATTTAACCTCTCGAGAATGGAACGACATTCCTCAGCCAATTGTTAGAACCTCATTGACCAAATAAAACCCAATCATAATCGCACAATCTTCGGTGGCAATACTACAATTTCAGTATAAGGAGTTTTACGTTCTTAAATTCACAAGATATGCTTTGTTTGGGAACTTCGTAGGAACACTTTTCTCCCCTAACGTGATATGTCTAACCGTCTCTACCTTTAGGAGTTTATCTAAATGTATTTACATGTCGTTCGCCACCGTGTCGAACCATCAGTTAGATGTAATGAATCTGTCAAACTTTTTTATGAAAAGCATTTTCTTCCTTTTTCTTTCGAATTCTGATTTCCTATTTCCACAGGTCGAAGTACAAAAGACCCTTATCCGAGACAAGTTAAAAACACAAACATTAGTTTGACGAAAGTAACTACCCTGCTTCCTGAAGTACTGCATACGAAAGCTAAGTTAAAACGAAAAATTTATTCATATTTCTATTCCTTAAATTTCTCGTGGAGAGGTGATCAATTAAGGAACTACACTAGCATGCTAACGATTTTTAACTTTATTGCTTTTTAAATGTATTGTTCGGTCATCAAAACTTGCTATTACATTTTATAATTATCTTGATCTATCAAAATCACATCTATTCAAGTAGATTTCTAGGATCATCACCAGCACATAACACCTCTCTCTCTCTCTCTCTCTCTGTCTCTCTCTCTCTCTCTCTCTCTCTCTCTCTCACACTCACTCACTCACTCACTCACTCACTCACTCACTCACTCACTCACACACACACTCTCTCTCCTTTCTCTTCTCTCTCTTCTCTCTCTCTTCTCTCTCTCTTCTCTCTCTCTCCTCTCTCATCTCTCTCCTCTCTCTCTCTCCTCTCTCATCTCTCTCCTCTCTCTCCTCTCTCTCTCCTCTCTCTCCTCTCTCTCTCCTCTCTCTCATCTCTCCTCTCTCTCCTCTCTCTCTCCTCTCTCCTCTCTCTCTCTCTCTCTCTCCCTCTCTCTCTCCTCTCTCTCCTCTCTCTCTCCCCTCTCTCTCCTCTCTCTCTCTCTCTCCACACATGATTCCCAAAACTGGAACCAATTTGTGGAAACATGATGCGGATATATGTGGGTTTGATTCAGTGAGGTTACTGGAAACCATGTGACGATACGATGGTACTAAAGTTAATTGTAAATGTATTAGTTAACAATAAAGATCAGAGACTTTAACGAGCTAATATAGTTTTCCAATTTACTCAATGAAAAATTCAATTAATATCTCAGCGTTCGTTCGTTAGAATATTTCTATTTCTCCCTAAAACGTAGAAAAAGTGAAAATGCACTGAAAATGATACAATGAAATAGCGGGCCAGTTCGAGTTAGTTTCGAGTCAGTTCGTTATTTTTGTTGATTTGCAAATGCTTGCAAGATAATGCTATCACCTTATGACAAAAGTCTCTAGGTTGGTTCATAAGCAGTATACTAACTTCCCTTGGCGTGGTCCCGGGTTCGATTCGCGGTCGAGGAAAAAATAGAGTTGTAGCTTTCCTTTAAAATCGTCCCAGTTTCTGCAGCTGTGTCAAACCGGTGTAACGGGTTCGATTCCCGGTAGAGGAAAAAATACAGTTGTAGCTTTCCTCTAAAATCGTCCCAGTTTCTGTAGCTGTGTCACGAAGAAAAAAGCTGAGGCAGACTGAGTTTGCTAGTTACGGTGAAGGGAATATGTCATGTTCGCTACATGTCGCTCTTACCCTCAAGCATGGTAATTTCATTAGGTTCAGGCATGGGGGACACAGCTGGCCGGC
Source organism: Teleogryllus occipitalis (assembly GCA_011170035.1). Lineage (NCBI taxonomy): Eukaryota > Metazoa > Arthropoda > Insecta > Orthoptera > Gryllidae > Teleogryllus > Teleogryllus occipitalis. The sequence goes on from BLKR01005462.1 coordinate 79,896, forward strand.
AAAGTCGGACTATCGACCCCAAATTCCAAATACATACATTCGTTATGACAAAGCACACAAAGAAGTGGTATCGAGAAAAATATATTACGTCTTTGAAAGCATTGTATAGCGCAATAATTACAGTTCATTTCAATGTCTAGGCCTCAGCGGCCAAAGTCCGTGTCTACTTGGATGTACAGAAGATGACGCATCCAACAGTACTGGCAGCGTATAAGCGACTCTGACAGTTCGATGCGCTGTTGCAGCGCCTCTGACCGGGAGGTCCTAGGTCCGAGTCCGGACGGCGGCAGGATTTTCGACACTAGCTTTTCAGCTAGGTCGAATTCAGACGCTGTCTGGAGGAGAATTCTAGCGGTCGGCTGCTCTGATCGGTAGTTTTCCGTGGTT